>PVJC01007926.1:0-49891 GCA_004026665.1 Murina feae
GGGTTCCCCTCAACTGTCCTCCCCTGCAGGCCTGGGTTCCCCCCAACTATCCTCCCCTGCAGGCCTGGGTCCCTCCCAACTGCCCTCCCTTGCTAGCCATCTTTTGGCGGCCATATTTGACCACATGGGGGAAGCCATCTTATGATGGTAAATTTGCATATTACTCTTTTATTAGATAGAATACTGCTTTTATTTGCAACTTCTCTAAAATTTAGTTTCCCTTGAAAATGGTATATTTGAGAATTCCATAAAGGGAAAGGGGAGGGGGGATGTTGAGAGGTGGGAAGCCACTAAAATTAGTGTTGCCTTATAAACAAGAGCACATTATGGCACTGTCCTCATTATGTCTAGGTGTGAAATACATGCATCATTCCCCACATTATAGCGCTTCAGGAAATGGTACTTTATGACCCAAGAGTTCCAGAATGTGGCACTGAGACAGGCTCATCTTATTTTCCTGGCTCTAAACAAACAAAACCATATTAGAAACACATAGTTGTGTTTTTTGAAGAGAACTTGCATACCAGGAATGCGGAAAGGTAAGGATGCCTATGTTTTCAGGAAAGAAGAGGCAGCTGAGGCTGTTTTAAGAGTCTCCTTCTCTAATTTCCCAAAGCAAGTGGCACACAAAGAATACACCCCATAGATGGGAGTGATTTACCTGTAAGACCCTCTTTCCCATGCACCCATAATAGATATGAGTTAAGTGTGGGGGCAGTTTTGTTTTTATTTCTGTATCCTCAGCTTCTGGACAATGCCCAGAACATAATAGATTTTCAATAAATGTTGGTTCAATTAATTAAAAAGCTACTTCAATGTTTGGAAATTGGAAATGTGGACAGGCCATCCAAAACCATGTTACCTGAAGTGCAGTGACTGGAATGAGGGGCAGTGGCAGGGCATGGATTCAAGACCAGAAAGAATTAATGTTTTTATGTACCCAAAGCCTCCACACTATGAAAATCTAACCACTTATCCATTTTCTTTGAAATAAGCACTTACTCTTCCAAGCATGTGATCTCTTCAATTTAATAGTATAAGAAAACCTATTAGGCTTTCCTGGGTATTCTGAAATAATTTCTAGGGAAAACATTCAAGTGTAAAATATTCAAATCTTAAAATTTGGAGAGAGATCAAATTGTATTTTTCTCCAAGGAGAAATACTGACAGTGACTCTTCTTCAGCCATTATTTCCCTTCTGGAAAGTGTCAACTTCCCACTCTGACTCTTTGGACCCTTTTGGAGAGAGAATAGCTCCTACTTCCTGCTGGAACTGCCTGCCCCGCCCATCAACAGGAGCACCTGCTCCTTCCCAACAGTGCATTCAAGGAACTATCCTATGTAATAAAACCCTAATATGCAAATCAACCAAATGGCAGAACAATCTGCTGAATGACCAGTTGCTATGACACACACTGACCACCAGGGGATTCCTGCGTTGAGTGTCTGACCCTGGAGAAGGAGGCGACCTACAGCAGCAATTGGGGGGCAGGGCCTGCCAGTGGTTGGCACCAGACCACCAGCCACGGCAGGTGCCAGTGGGGCTCCCCGATCACCCAGCCTGCCAGTTGCCCCACAGACAGCCCTGGTCTCTGGCCAGGCCTAGGGCCCTAACCTATATATTGGGAACTGTGCCATAACAGTACAGCCATGGGTAAACCTGAGTGGGGGGGCAATGAAGGATCAGAAAAGACAGACAAGAGAATATAGCTGGGGCTGTGTGGATCTCTAGTGCCTGGATAAGGACACTGAGAGAGACCTAGCCTGCAAGCCAAGCTTTATTTTATAGTCAGAGCACAAAAAGCAAAACAAGGGAAGTGGTCAACATGTTTACAATGCTCTTGTGAGTTTCATCTTGTTTTGGCAGCACTTACTGCACCTCCCACACAGCCCATTAGCTACCTAGGAAAGAACTAGGTAGGACTATAAGGTTAAGCTTAATTATGCTAGGAGGGCTCTGCCCTCTAAGCTGGGACTTGTTTGTGGCCCTGCCACAGGTCAGCCTGAGGTTTGACCTTATAGCCTCTCCTTACAGGAAACAGTCTCTTAGGTTTAAAAATTAAAACCTGACAAGGCTTCTCTAACACTGAAAAAATAGGATGATACAGCAATGACATGCATGGGCTATTGGCATATACATTTTATGGTCAGCCCTGATTCTGACACTTATAACTGTGTGACAAAGCCAATTATTTAACTTCTCTCTGCTTCAATTTTTCCACCCATAAGGTGGGGAAGATGGTACTACTGCCTCAGAAGGATCATGTTATGTACTACTTTTTACAATCAGGGTAAAAAAATGTAACTGCCCAAACAGCAGCAAGATGCCTTTCACCTGTATGAAAAGTATGGTCACTGGTGCATGCAGCGTCCTGGATTGTGAGAGGGATGTCCAACTGCCAGTTTAGGCCCTATATCCCCGGAGGGGTCCAGGATTGTGAGAGGACGCAGGCTGGCTGAGGGATTCCCCCAATCCCATGTACGAATTTCTTGCACTGGGCCTCTATTGTGTAAATAATGAGGAAGGTGCATAAATAAACATTAATTTTTTCTCTCATTTTAAACTGATGTATATTCCCTCAAACACACCATAGCTGTCCTGGACTGCTCAGGACAGAAGGGCTCCCCAGGGCACAGGACTTTCCATTTTAAAACCAGATAAGTCCTGAGCAAGCTGGGACACTTTGGTCACCCACATAATAGATATTTTATAACAAGTTAGAGATGAAATTGCTTCCTCTTTTTATGCAATGACGAAATAGCTTAGAAATAAATTCTACAAAATTTAAAAAGAATAGAAGGTGGTTGGTCCTTGTTAGTTTGGCTCAGTGGGTAGAGTGTTGGCTTTCAGACCAAAGGGTCCTGAGTTAGATTCTGGTCAAGGGCACATACCTTGGTTGCAGGCTCCTCCCTGGCCCATGCCCTGGTCAGGGCTTGTGAGGAAGCAAGCAATCAATGTGTTTCTCTCAAATTGATGTTTCTCTGTCTTTCTCTCTCTCTTCCACTCTACCTAAAAATCAATGGAAATATATCCTCTAGTGAGGATTAACAAAAAGAAAAGTAGGTGGCTGATGCAAAGAAAGACTATATATTTCTTTTTATTATTTCTATATAATATTATCTCAATTTTGTGAAACAGTTACACCTGAAAACTAGAAGAGAGATGGTCTATTTTAGAATAGTTTTGCCAACCACTTGCTCAGACCTTTTATTTCTGCAGCCCTATTTGTGACAATTAGATATGTAATTCTGGCAATCAGAATCAAAACTTACACTAACTCAGAAGCTCTAGAGTTACTATGACTTGAGAAAAACACACACACATCTTTATACTAAACTAGAGGCCCGATGCACTAGAGGCCCGGTGCACAAAATTCATGCATGAGGGGGTCAGGTCCCTCAGCCCGCTTGCACCTTCTCCAATCCGGGACCCCTTGGGAGATGTCCAATTGCCTCTCACAACCTGGGTCCACTGGCTCCTAACCACTTGCCTGCCTGCCTGCCTGATTACCCCTAACTCATCTGCCTGCCTGCCTGATCAGCCCTAAACACCTCTGCCTGCCTGTATGATTACCCCTAAATGCTCCCCTGCTGGTCTGATCGCCCCTAACAACCTCTGCCTCTGTCCTGTACCTGAAACTCAGGCTTCCCTCCCTTTGGCTGGCCACAGGCACTTGGGGGACCCGGGAGGCTTCTCCCACCCCCAGGCTGCAGTCGCAGCCACTGGCACCTGGGACCACAGGCAGGTGGCTTCACCTGGGCCTGGCTTTGTCAGGAAGGATGCCTGGAAGGTTGTCCAGAAGGTGTTTGATCTAATTAGCATATTACCCTTTTTATTAGTATAGATAGAAGCTTCACTCATGGCTTAAATCAAAGAACCACAGAGATGGTTATTAATGCAGAGAGCTTCCTGGTTCGTTTACTTAATTATTTTGACTGCAACAAAAATTGTGAGATTTTAAAAGCGTAAGTTCATTAAAAAGTGTACATCTTTTAAAAAGCATTGCAGTAAGGAAAGATATCCATATATCACACTGTCTTATATGTCTATCATTCTACCCATGCATAGCACTTGCTCGTGATGGACTGCGAGACAAGACCTCAACAAGCAAGGGAGAACTGTCATTTAAGTAATCAGTTCTTCTGTCTATAAAGAGAGAGATCTCATACTATCTTCAAGACAAACTGTGCCTTTGGTCAGGAAAAGGCACCTTCATGTGCCCGTTAATTACAAAAGACAAATAAGCACTCACTTGGATTTTGAATGTTTTTAGGTTGAGTTCCTCTTTTAGTCTGTCCATTAGGCAAGCTCTGGCTCAGCCTTTTAGGGTTTACTGGATATATGAGATCTGAAAGAGAAATATACCCTAACTTTCTGTGAACCAAACATAATTTGTGCTGAAATCGCTTGTCATCTTTGTGGTTGTTCTGGTGTTACTGTTTGCAGATATCTGTAGGGAAGCTCTGTCTAGAAAGGGCACACAGGTATGACTAAGATGGCAAGAAGTATAGGTCACTGGCACATACAGGGTGTCAGTCTTTAATAATCACATGGCTCTGGATGAGATGACTTGTCTGGACAGGGGCAGTGTTTAATAATCACAAGTGCTCTGGTCTGGATAAGAAAGATGACTCTGGTCTGTTGACTAGCCTGAGAAACACTTTATTTATGGGGGCTTTCTCATAATAATCAATGACAAATGAAAAGAATTATAAATATTAGCAAATGTAAAACCCAATAGTGTTAAATAATGACAGGATTGTATCACATGAAATGGACTTCCCCTCTCACCAGTGAAGTTTCTCTTGGGGCATTCCATTCTCTGAGGAAACCCCCTTATCCCTGAGCCCCCTAACCAGACCAGTTTAAAGTCTTCATATCTAGTTCAATTTGTTTCACAAAAAGGGGAAAAAAACAAACAAAACTTCACTAGGGAACACTTTAAAGAACATTAGCTGATGGGTGTTAGTTCTCTAAGAAGGGCTGCCCTTGACCAGTCAATGCTCAATGTTCAGCCTGGGGCTTCCCTTGCCATTTCCCCTTGTCTTCGCTTCTGGGCCGCCGGGCCCCTGCAGGCATTTGAAGAAGCAGAAGTAGGCCTCTAAAGAGCAGCTGGCCGAGCAGGTGTGAATGCAGCCAGATGAGGCCCTCGGGTCAGGGATACTCAGGGACTATCCCACTCCATACTAGACTGCAGGCCACATGGTCGCTTTAAATAAGGTTTTATACAGATGTGGAGACTCTGAACATGGAACTATATAGAAAGCAACCGGTAAGGGCTGCTAGGTGTGTTTCTTTGTGCCCAGGTGATTTAAGGTAAGAAAGCAAAGCCCAAATTGTATCTTTACCAGTCCTGTCAGACCTAAAGGAAAAAGAGATGATCATTTTACTGAATCTAAAAGAAGTGGTTCCGATTTTGGCAGCTGTTTGGAGCTTGGATCACAAACCATGACATTTTTGGTTTTGTTTTTTAAGCCATGAAAAGTTTTAAAGGACCTGTTTATTATCTGTCCTAGACCTGCCTTGACAGAGATAGTAAAATGCATTGGTCAAGTGAAACCATTCCAGACAAGGAAAATAACCATGGCCAGTCCACCTACAAGATGGATGTCCATAAGCCAGAAATGGTTTTACTTGACCTATGTATTCTCTTAACCAAAGATCAAAAACAGCATGATGTCAAGGGCAGAGCTACCGCAGTACTGGGCTCTGCCAACTACAGCTATGGCGGCAATCAAGGACCATTCAGCAATACATGACAGCACTGTATGCAAAGACTGACATTTCTCTCCTCCCCCCTCTCTATTTCTCTCTCTCTCTCTCTCTCTCTCTCTCTCTCTCTCTCTCTCTATATATATATATATATATATATATATATATATATATAGATAGATATAGATAGATATAGATATATTTCACACACACACACACACACACACACACACACAACAAAGGACAATAGAGCTTCAGTCACTCCTAGATGACAGAGCCATTCCACATGGAAATTGCATTGTTCTAGAAAAGGAAGACAGGTAGGTAGACACAGTGTCCATGGAGTAACCAGCCTATAAAAAAGGATTAATTACTTGTGAACCTCACACCTGGACAAATGAAGTAACCTCCCAGCTGTGTTTTCTACCCTTCATGAACAAACATCTGAAAGCTTCTGCACATTGCAGGAACTGGTTTAGGTGTTGAGTATGAAGACAGATAATTGGCCTTACCTACCCTAATGAAACAAGATGTACTGATGATACACAGGCGTACGTGTTATGACTTGTAGGCTGACAATTGTGTCACCTTCCACTCAATTTTTGGGAACTAGGTCGCTAACTTCCCCTTTGCCTGACCCTCTGCTCTATAATTTGTCTAATAACTCCATTCTTCCCAGGCTGGCCTTGACTCTGCTAACCCTCCCAGAAATTCTACTTGCTGATAGACTTCACTGACTCCCAACTAAATGTCTGCTAGCATCTCTCCATTTACCTCCTCCCAGATTCTCCAACCTGGTATCTCTGCCCTGCCAGTCTACCTAGATAACTACTTGCTGTTGTTCTCTGATGCCAGTCTCCAGATTTCTGTGCTCTGAAACTTGAGCTCCCCAGACCTTTTAAATGTAAAGAAGAAACCATCAGAAGACTGCTAGGAGGCTGAAATCAGTGGCCATCTAGAGGCTGAGGTCACTGAGGGCCCACCCTCAGGGTCAGCTGCTCTGCATGACCTGCAGCAGTCCCCTGGATACCTTCTTTCTAGATATTCTGAAGAAACAGAAGATGCTTTGTTACATCTGGTAGTTGTAGACACCATCATTTTTCTTCCCCACAATTCATGAGGTTCTAGTTTTCTTCTACTTTCAGTCATGCTTTGACTAGATTAGCTCTTCATTTTAACTTCTTGTTCTTAATTTGTTTTATATTGGACAGTGTGAACTAAGAATTCTGCAAAGAACTAACATTATGTATCAGTGTAGATTTAACTAGTTATCAAGAAAGAAAAAGAGAGAATGAAAGAATGACAAAGAAAAAAAGAGATTTCATTTGTGTGCCTTATAATAAAGGTAATAGTGGCAGGAAGTACATTTTGTTCTCTGAAGGCTGATATTTCTGACTGTCAAGGGGTGCTACTGTCAAACGGTAGCAGAGGCCAGGAATACTACTAAATAGCCCACAATGCACAGGACAGCCCCACAACAACAAAAATCACCCAGCCCAAAATGTCAGCAGTGTTAAAGGTTGAGAATCTCTGGATTACAGTATGTTCAAAAGGCCAAGGAAGATTACATAACTACTTCTCACTTGGGCAGTTCACCTCAATTCTCTGAAATTATCTGTGACACCTGATGATTTGGCTGACTTTCATGGTTAAGCTTCTGCTTGTGGGATATCATACACTCTCACCTTAAAGTTCAAAGAATTGCTCACTAACCAGTTACCCCTAACCACATGTGTATGACCCAGCCGGCCCACGTTACTAACAGACCATTTCTCACTAGGCACACAGGAAGGCTTGTTTAGGAGTTGTTGCCAACATCTGTGGTGTTTAGTGTGCTGAAAGACAGAAAAATGGCAGGAAGGAAAGTGGAGGCAAAAATCTTACATGGAGTGAAATTCTACTAGGCTTATCATGCCTTAACCATTTTATGAGAGAATGCAAATAGAGTCTCCTTTAGATGTGAAGCACGCCAGCTTTGACTGGGAGTTTGCTTCCTTCCCTTCTTCCTGTCATCAGGAGCTATACAAGGAGGAAAGGAATGGAGCTTGGAAGTGGGCAGGCCATCGGGTCCACAGGAGAGCTTCCACTCTGAGGTGGCACTACGGAAAGAGAAAAAATGAGGACATGCTGCCAAATTGGATTAGACTTTCCTTTTTCTTTTTTAGTCACAGAAAATGCAAGACTTGACGAACTAATAACTGTTACAATGGAGGGAGGTGGCGTTAGGTCTAGAACAGAATGGAGGAGAAAGCAGGAAAATAGTCTTTTATGGAGACCCCCCCCACACACACACACAAAATAATAAATATTAAAATCCTGACTCTTCTGACTTATGTTAATGGTCTTCTCTTTTCTCATTTAACCAAAAACAATAAAAATTGAGAATGTGAAATCTAAAATGGATAATCTGAGCATATGGATCTTACAAAGCTACACTAAATGCAGGTCAGAGTGCCAACTTTGGCTGTTAAAAGCTAGTCTGGCAGTTTCTGAGCCTAGGATAAACTGTTAAGCAGATGATCTGAGCTAGAGAAATAAGTTTGTTAAGAACTGAGTAGGAGAAAGGGCATGTTCCAAATGAATAAAAAAGTGAAACTGGGTATGCTTTCGTCATTTGTAGACAGTACCAATTTATACACTGGTTGTTTCTCAAAAGTTCAAACGGCTATGGCAGCAACAACAGACCGGTAGAGTGGAGGAAAATAGAAGCAGTTCACTGATTCCTGGAAAGGACCTTCAAAAATTCATAGTCCAATGCTTGTATTGAGGAGGAAGAAAATGGTTCAGAAAAGTTGATCATCTTGCCTAATATCACTCTGAGATTTAGGAACAAAGGTGGGTCTTGGGATTCCCCAGGCAGTCCACTAAGCCTGCTGTGTTGTCTACAAGAAGGAAGCCAGTAAAAATAATTATGGTGAGGAGCAGAGGAGTAAGAGGTGGGCTGCCCAGTTGACTGGGAGACAGGATGGAGAAAGAGGAAGTGAAGGTGGTAGGAAAGGAACACTCAGAAACAAGGGGCAGGAAGTGTGATGCCTCATCTGGGTCCCATCCTACCTAAAGTAAACAATTTGGGTGCATTCTGGGTGGTGGCTTCCTACATGTGGACGTTTGCTTTCACAGAAGATGTGGCATACAAGGAGAGAAATGGCCAAGATGGAGTCCACAAGTTTTCAAAACGTCAGCATTTCTCACTGCTGGCTGTTTTCTGAACCCCCTGAAATTCATTAATTTATTAAACAAATATTTACGGAAGCCCCTGTTTGTGCCAGGCGCTGTGCCAGGCCTGGTGGCTATAGTAGTAAGACGGGCAAGGTACAGTTCCTCTGGAGTTTGCTTTCTAGTGAGACAGATAAAATGTAAGCCAATTCATAGGATGATGTCCCGTTGTTAAGTGTTATGAAGAAAACACTGCAGGATTAATACGGTAGTGACTGGAGTATCGGTCACGCAAAGCCTCTTTGAGGTGACATTTGGTGACATGCCAAGAGCTTTCGATTGAGATGTCTGGGCAGAGAGCACAGCCCACACAAAGGCCCAAGTGCTGATCCGTCCTGGTGGGTATGAGGAGCCCCCAGAAAGCCTACACGGCTGTAACTGGTGAGCAAGGAGATGAAATGAGGTCACGGGGTGAGCTGCCATATCAGACTGGTGCATGTGTTCATTTAGCAAACGTTAATATGTGCCCAAGGCATTGATGAGCATCCAGAAATGGAACTGAGAAACGCCTATCGCAAGGATTCTGTCCCCAGGGAAGAAGTTAGTTTAGTGAGGGTGACCGAATATTCAAAACAACTTTGCTACAGACGGGGACACCCTAGATGTACAGAGCCGCAGCCTGAGGTCAGAGATCCGGCCGGCCATCCCCTGCCCCCATACGGAGGTAGGGTCATTCCGGAGATGAGTAACCGAGCCCACCTTTCCTCCACGGGTGCGCCTTCTCGGTCTCCGTGGGTGGGGGCGGGCCCCAGAAATCCCCGGCCGCGCTAGGTCTGCCGCGCGGTGATGAGCACCTGATTCACCGAGCCCGTCCCGGCCGCGCGACGGCTGCTCGGAACAGCCCCGCCCCCGCCAGCGCCCGCGAGTGTCCCGGGGAAGGCAGAGGCTGGCGGAAGCCTGGGTGCCTCTGCCGCCGCGCGGCGGCCGTGACGCTCGGCAGGGTGGGGCACGCCTGCGCGACCCCCGCCCCCGCCGCCAGCTCGGGGACGCGCTTGCGCGCTGGAGGCCGCCGCCCGCCGGAGCCCGGTCCGCGCCCCTCCCCCGCCGGACGCCGGAGCCCGACTACGCGTCCCAGGGAGCCGGCGGGGAGGGGGCGAGGGCCTCCCTCGGGGCGGACGGGCTGAGCGGCACCAGTTCCCGGCCGGGACGCCGCTGCTCTGCCCGGCCGCGCCGAGAAGTTCGGGGCGGAGGAGCGGAAAGCCCCAGGGTCCGGCCGGGTCGGGAGCCAGCCGCGCCCCCGGACGTCCCAGATTCCCGTTGTTGTTGTTTATAGTCAGTGCACGAAAGTCCTCCCGGCGCCGCCTCCCTCCCGCTCCACCTGCTCCTCGGCCTCCCGGCCCCGCCACTAGGGAGCCTGCGCCCTCAGAGCCCGGTGTCGGAGCGGTGCCCGAGTGCGCATTCGGCCGCCATGGGGAATGGGATGAACAAGGTAACGTGTCTGTCTCTCACTTGCGCAGGTTTCGCCTCCACCTCTCCGCCTCCCTCCGGCGGGAGTGCTGGGCTCCCCACGTGCCTCCCGCGGAGGGGGTGGGGGCGGTGCCCGGGGCGGCGCCGGGCCCTCGGGTTTGGGGGCGCCCCTGGGAGCCCCGCTTCCGGCGCGCAGCCGCCGCCCAGCCTACCGCCTCCGGGCAGACGGCCTGCGCACCCCTCGCGGTGTCGGGCGCCGCTCCGCGCCCCTCCCCCGCCGCCGAGCCCTCTCCCAGCCGGCTCCGGAGGCGTCACGGCGGTGTCGTTAGTAACCCAGTAGAGAGGTTGTCTTCTCGTCTCTAACCTTCTCTCCGCAGATTGTGTTCATTTTTCGTGCGCACAGACCAGTCCTGGGGACCGAGAAATGGCAGGCCCCGCGTCCTCAGGTGTTTAGACACCCCTGTAGGGGCGGGGCGGCGGTGGGAGACTGACTCGGAGCGGAGGGTGCTGGGCTGGGTGGCTGCGGCGACGAGGCCCCCCTGTGGGCGGGGGACGGTGCGGGTCGTGCTCTCCAGAAATCCCTGCAGAAGAGCTCTCTCCCCTTGGGCCGCAGCCCTCGTCTCTTCCTAGGCTGTGGGCTAGTTTTGTACCTTTCCTGCCACTAGAAGGTATGAGCTCTTCAGCTGAGAGTTGCCTGGGATGTATGTATTCATATTAAAGGTTTTGTGATCTGGTACTGGTGGTTTAAAGGAAAGATTTACAAAAAAGCCCTCAACTAAGACAAGTTCACAGGTCTGCGAAATGGTCCTGGGTCAGAAAGTACCTTCTGGTCTGCTTCTCTTCCCCCATCGAATCCCACTCACTCACTCCTCCGCATAACATTCAGCACTCAAGGTCAATGGATGTTACATTGTGGCTTTCTTTTTTGATTTGTCTCCATACTGGGGTCAGCAATGACCTGGTTCTTTTAGCTGGAATGTCAGCGGTGGGGTAGGGAGTGTTAGGCGACAAGGTGGGGAAGGAGACTTACAGTAGTAGTAGTCCGTGTACCTTCTTGACTCTCCACCTGCCCACATTGTTTCTTGTGTTCTGCAGACCCCGTTGATGAAAGAACTACTGTGTGTTTGGGGCTTGCATATCTGAGGGTTTTTTGGTAACCAGAATTGTATTCATCGTGTGTAGGTGTTTTTGTTGGGGGTTGGGGAGTGGATGATGGGGGGTAGTGATCAAAGTTGGAAACAGACTATGTGGCTTTTGGATAACTACTTGCACTATGTCCGCATTAGTACTGGAATCCATCAGCACCATGAGTCTTCCGCTTATTAAATTAACACAGAACAACAGTAAAGCCACTTGCACAACTTTGTGGGCCTTGTCTCCTTTCGCATTAACTGTGGTCATACCTTGGCTTTCCTTTGGTTCTTTTAATACTTTGTCTCCCTTAAATTGCTTACTCCCCAGCTCTTTCAGCATTTCATTTATTACATTTACATTATAACTCAAAGAACATCTTTCAAAATACAAATGATTGCCCAAGTGTTCAAAATTAATTTCAGGCTTTGCAGCAAAATGTCATATTATAAATTTACCCTTCAAAGAAAGTGATAGATTTCTTGATGATGTTATTATCCTAACCATCTTGTGTTGTAAATAGAACCACTATCTCCAATGTAGAGATGGAGAAACATGCACACAGATTTAGAAACATCTTTAATTCAACAAATACTTATTGTGTACTTGCTATTATAGTCAGGTGCTGTGTTAGTTGAGCGAGTGGGGTGAAAGTGTGATGATTGACACAGACGGAACCTTCACTATAGGCCAGCGATTGCCCAATAGAAATATCTGAGCCAAGTATTTAATCTAGATTTTTTAGTAGCCACATTAAAAAAGTAAACAGAAACAGGTCAAAATAAAGTTAGTAATATATTTTATTCAACTGAAATATATTCAGAATTTTGTAATTTCAACATGTAATCAATATATAAAATTGTTTATAGAACTAGAGGCCCAGTATACAAAAATTTGTGCACTTGGAGGGTCCCTCAGCCTGGCCTGTGCCCTCTCACAGTCTGGGACCCCTTGGGGGATGTCCATCTCCTGGCTTAGGCCCGCAGTCAGACATCCCTCTGGCAGCCCGGGAGCCCTCAGGGGATGTCCACCTGCCAGCGGGGAACAGGCCTAACCTGCAGTCGGACATCCTTAGTGCTGCTGAGGAGACAGGAGGGGCTCCCAACACCATCACTGTACTGGCAGCCATCAGCCTGGCTTGTGGCTGAGCAGAGCTCCCCCCTGTGGGAGTGCACTGACCACCAGGGGGCACCTCCTGCATTGAGCATCTGCCCCTGGTGGTCATTGTGTGTCATATTGACAGGGCATTCCCAGTGGTTCTGCTGTTCGGGTCAATTTGCATATCAACCTTTTATTATATAGGAAAGAGGCCTGGTTCATGGGTGGGGGCCATCTGGTTTGCCCTGAATGGTGTCCTGGATCAGGGTGGGGGGTCCCACCAGGGTGCCTGGCAGCCTGGGTGAGGGACTGAGGGCCATTTTCAGGCTGGCCACACCCCCTTCAGAGTGGGGGGATCCTTCTGGGGTGCCTGGCCAGTTTGGGTGAGGGAGTGATGGCTGTTTGCAGGCTGGCCAAGGCCCCCAGTGGGGACCCTCACCCCATGGGGGTGTGTGGCCATCTTGGGTGAGGAGCTGATGGCTGTTTGTAGGCTGGCCGTGGCCCCCAGAGACCCAAGCTCCCAGCGAGGCTGGCTGGAAGCAGGTGTCTGGGATTTATTTATCTTCTATAATTGAAAGTTTGTTGCCTTGAGCAGAGGCCACTGCTGCGGGGCAGGCGGGAAGCTTGGCTTTCTCCATCTCCGGGGCAACCAAGCCTTCTGCTTGCTCCAGCTCCATGGCTACTGGCTGCCATCTTAGTTGGGTTAATTTGCATATAGTTGCTCTCATTGGTTGGTGGACATGGCTTGAGGTGTAGCAGAGTGATACCAATTGCATGTTTCTCTTTTATTAGTGTAGATTAGTGTAGATGGTTTACAGTTTTATGTACTACATCTTCAAAGTCTGGTGTATATTTTATATTTAAATCACATCTCATTTTAAGTATCAGTCATGGGTGTGTATGTATTACTGTATTACACAACGTGGGTGTGTATGTGTGTGTGAGAGAGAGAGAAAAAGAGAAAGAAAGAGTGAGAGAGAGAAGGCCCACATAAACACAGGGTGGGGAGGAATGCAAGCTTCAGGATAAGATAGGCAATTTCAGGAACATGGGGTAAGTAGATGTGGTGAGAGAAGGTTTGAAATGTCATTCAGGCCAGGCCAAGGATCCTGCTGGGGTAGAGATGTTAAGATCAGAATGTGTTACTCAAAGTTACAAGGTTGTTAGTGGCAAAGTAGGTTGCCAGAAGCCAGAGATTAAAAGCCTTAACTAGAGTTTGTTTATGCCTTATTGTGTGACTTGGAATTAGGCTTCATATTTTCCCTATCTATAAAAGAAAAAAAAAGGTTGATTTGCAGGATCAGTGGAATTATTATAAGGTGCTAACTATGGAAATGCTTTTCTCAGCACTTTTATGAGTAATATATAATGCCCTTCCAACTGAAAACGTAATCTACAGTCCGTGTGTCCTGAGGTTACTGGGACAAGATTTCTTTCCAATCTGTCAAGTTAATCATCCTTGGCCAATGAAAACTTATGAACTAAACAATGCAGGTTCCTTTCTGACTGCTTCGCGTTTTTACTGATATTTCGTGCCCTCGGGGAGGATCATATCCATATGTTCCAGTCTCTAGGAGAGCACCATGCTCATCTCAGTTGGGTGTACACAGTATGTTACACAGAGAGTGTAAGGGAGAAAGGTTTCTTTGTTCTGGCCAATTGAAGATGATAAGGAAATACAGAAAGAGAACACAGCAGTTGTGATCTATTATTTTTTTGAGCCTCATATCATGTGCCTGCAGTTTGTAAAATCTAAGCCTCACTACAGCCCTAGGAGGTCAGCCTGTCTTTTCCTTTTTGTACATACTGGAAATGGAGACTTGTACAAATTGGAGAGATGAAGTAGCATGATTAAGGTCCTACCAAATGCTAGGAAGTGACAGGACTGAGTTTGAAACCCAGTTCCCAGTGATTTTGAAGATAGGAGAAGCCTTTCTGTTGACCTGGGGAGCCAGCTCAGCCCAAATGTATTGAAAAGATGATAAAAAATAACTTGAGTAAGCTCCCCAGAGTTCCAAATTAATTGCAAAATAGGAAAGCCACCTCCTCTTTTTCTTCATATTTGACATTGATAAAGCAAAAGGAGGGAATGGGAGGCAACTAAAACTTTCACTTCATTCCTTTTTGTGCAATTCCCAAATAGATTCTCTGAACTGCTCAAATTTATAATCACTAATGAGTTTATTATATGCCGAGGCAAGTCTTGAGACTTCACCTTTGATCTTCACCACAGCCCTGTACAGTAGGTATTGTTACTTGTATTCCTGTTTTACAGATGAGGTACACAGAGTTTAAGTGACCAGCCCAAAGTTACCCATCTGGTGAGTGGCAGAGCCTGGACTCTAAGCCAGATGATTGGGTTCATAGCCATAATCCAGAGTGCCTCTCTGTGCTGCTAAAAGGGTCAGACTAGTAAATGTCTCTGTGAGGACTGGAGTGAAACTAAACCCTACTGCATGCAAATATCATGTTTCTGTAGAGCATTGGCAAATTCCTAATTGATTCAAAGTTCTCTCAAGTGTTTAAACCCCAAATCTTTGGGGAGTTCCTATAAAGATGATTATCTCATTATCATCTTATTAGTCTTAAGTAGTAATGTAATACCCCATTAAAAACAAATATCCAGTTTTTCTAGCCAGCATTATATTGGAGAAACTGGCCCAAATGCGTCTCTAAATGTATGTTTTTATCTTGATCAACCTGAACTAATGACACAGAAGTGGGTTAATATGTTACCATCCCAGGGTAGGAGCTGAGAGTATCTTCTGGCTTAAAAGACAGTTCATCCAGCACCCAGCTGCCCAGTCTGATAGCCTCTTCCTTCCTCCCACTCTGTGTCCTCTAAAAGCAACCTTCCAGGTGAAAAGGGATGTCGTCCTGGTATTTCCTGGGAAATTTGCTTATGGTAATTGGAGGCAAGCACTTCAATTAGTGCATCAGTTTTCGATGAGAAGCCCACTATTGTAAAAGAAAGAGGGACAAGCTACCAGAAAGCGTGACTTAGAGTGTCTCCCACTCTGCTGCTTCATGCTGCCATTTTGAACAATCCACTGAATGTTTCTTTTTTTTTTCCAGTTGTTTTTTTTTTTATGTCAAGAAAAACGATTTTAAATATAATAATGTTACATGCAATAAACCTTAATATTTCAAGAAAAACTATCTTAAATATACTGTTACATGCAATAAGCATTAATAGCTCAAGAAAAATGATTTTAAATATGATAATGTTACATGCAATAACCACCAATTTTTCAAAAAAATGATCTTTCATATAATATTACATACAATAAACATTAATATTTCAAAAATAAAGGGATTATAAGTAAATAATATTACCAAAACTGTACTAACATAGTATGATATCACAAAAGTTGTAGGAAATATTAAAAATCTGAAAAAAACAGGATTACTTCTATTATATTTTAGTATATTTTTCTCCTCTGGCTCTATTTTGGTTCATTAGTTTGTGTTGTTCATTATATTCCACGAATGAGTGAGATAATATGATATTTCTCTATCTCTGACTGGCTTATTTCACTTAGCATGATGCTCTACAGGTCCATCCATGCTGTTGCAAATGGTAAGAGTTCCTTCTTTTTTACTGTGAATGTTTCTGAGCTTTGATTTCTCTATCTCCCTTGATTCATAGGGATGGTGGGTAGCTTATCTAGTCTCCTGTTTTCTCTAAAATTAGTTTACAATACCTCCCCAAGTTTCTGCCCAGATTCTTGAGAGAAGCAAATGAGAATTGATTAGAAGACATTTTTACAAACTGTAAAGTGCAAATCTGCACTTGGATTTGGCACATTAGTAGTTACAGTAGTGATGGCATGTGCCTTGGATATGGTCGACACCTGTGGTAGCATAGCTCTTTTCTCCTTAGGAAGATAAGGGAGTATGGTGGCTAAAGAAGTATAGTTCAAGGGTAAAGAGCGCAGGGGATATGCCCCCAAGGCAGAAACCAGGGTTTCTCAGCCTCTGCAGTATTGAGTTTGAGCTGTAGCATTCTTTGTTGTGAGGACTGTCTTGTGCACTGTGTAGGAGGTTTAGCACTATCCCAGGACTCCATATACTAGATGCCAGTAGTCCCCTCCTCCCATGTGACAACCAAAAGTGTGTCCAGGTATTACTGCTAGATGTCCCCCGGAGGGCAAAATCATCCCTCATTGAGAACCACTGACTTAGAGTTCTTCACTCAGAATCTCCTGACGCCTGTGTTATCTGGAACCCAATCATTCTTAAAAGGCCGGATAGGGCCTAAGAGGTCGAGAAGCACTGTTTAATATGGGAAGGAGCTATAAGATCAGACACGCTATTAGATGCTGCAGTTTCCACATGGCGGCACCTGACTTCACTTCCTTCATATTCTAGTCAGTTGTCCATTTACCTAGTCATGAAATTATGTTATTGAACACCTGCTATCGTCCAGGCATTGTGTTAGACCCTGTAGTGGGAAATAAATGTGACATCCAAGTTGGTCTGAAGCAACTTACAGAGAGGACTCCCTCTATGGGAGGCCAGTGTACTGTGAGTGGCACCTGTACAGGTGTGTCTGTGGGGCTGATGGACAGATGGCGCTGTGTTGGTGGTCTCTCTATCCTCTCTACACTACTCCCTGCATATTTTCTCTTTTCAGCATTACAGATTCATTTCATGTTGAAGGAATTGATGCTTAAGGCATGTAAGTGCACGCAAGAGTATTCTCAGATTCTTTCTTTTGTAAATGCAAACTGGTTAAGCTCTTAGCCTAATGTCATTAAGAAAGTCTGTGATATTTAACCCTTCAGGAATCCCCCAGAGTTCTCCCCCTCACCCGTGGCTTTAAAATTCAGAAAGTCCTTTCTGACGTAGGGAGAATTATAAGCCTCCCCCATCTCCATTACCTTGTACTACTGCTTGATCAGGAATTTTCTCCCTTATATTTGTTTGGGTGGTGGTCTTAGATTCCATGGCATCCTGAAATACTAAGGAATACTAAGAAATGTTTAAAAAGTAAACTCAAAATATTTTCTGCCTTAGAAATAATATTCTTTTGTGCTTAAAATCTTCCTTGCAGCTAAGGATTTGATTTTATGCATTTCTGTATGACCAGTGTTAGTAAGATATGGATGTGAACCATATTGATACCATGGAACATTTTTAGTATGATCTCAAAGTATTACTTCAGAAGGAGTCTACCTTTCATTACCTGTCTCCAGACAGTCCTTTAACAAAAATAAAAATTTTTGTGTCAGCATCTTCCTTCAGTCATTATCTCTTCATGTGCCAGACTCAGTGGCAGGCTTTTGGGACACAGCAGGGCACAAGACCCTGCTTCAAGGTCAGTCAGAAAAATAAGCAAATAAAATAATTTTAGGTCTCGATAAGTTGAAAATAAAACAGGATGATATGGTAGAGGTGTTAGGGAGTTAGGTGATCAGGAAAGACCTCCCTAGGAGCAGTCATCTCATGGGAGACCTAAGTAACAAGGAACCACCTAGGTCAGTGGTTCTCAACCTTCTGACCCTATAAATACAGTTCCTCATGTTGTGACCCAACCATAAAATTATTTTCTTTGCTACTTCATAACTGTGACGTTGCTACTGTTATGAATCGTAATGTAAATATCTGATATGCAGGATGGTCTTAGGTGACCCTGTGAAAGGGTCATTAGACCCCCAAAGGGGTCGTGACCCACAGGTTGAGAACCGCTAACCTAGGTGAACAATAGGGAAAGAATATCCTTGGCAGAGGGAAGGAACAGTTATTTCCAAGGCCCAAAGGTGATTAGGGCCAATTCTGTACTCTTTTAGAATAATAGAATATTCCCAAGTCGTATTTACTAACTTCTTTCCTTAATCTGTCCTTCTTTCCTACCAGGTGTGAGTTCACTGTCCAAGCTGTCCCAGGTGAATTCTCACCTCGTCCCTGGATTCCTCTACAAACATCTGTCTGCTGGAAAATTATTTGTTTCACTTTATTTTCTCCTTTTTTGAACTTAGGTATTATTAGTAACAATAATATTGGGGATATAGGGTCAATTTTTTTTTAAAGTTTGAATCACAGTTTTAAGTTTGGTATAGAAATTTAAATATTTATGGGCTTTTATTCCCCTAGAAAACAAAAATGAATTTTTTTTCTCCCTGCCAATGGTCAGTCCTCTAGCCGTCCTTGGTCTTGTTTTGTAATTTTATGTGGCAGAAACTGAGATTGAGCAATTTGCTTTTTATTTCCAGTCCTTGAAACTCTAGCTTACTCTTCTGGTCTAGAAAATTGAGTTAAAAGTTTACTGATATAACTCTGTTGTCTCCTTATATTACTTAAAATATTTTAACTGAATACAGAATGTGCATCTTAAATGACTTTAGTAAGTTGGCTTCTTGATTTTAGTAAACTCAGATCTCTGCCTTTGCCAGCTCTTGCCCTGGCATCTCTCAGGCTGCTGCTTTCCTCAGCCCAGCCCCAGTGCCCCAGCCTGGTTCACTGACCCCAAATAGAAACCAGCCAGGGCAGAAAGGGACAAAACTTCATCTCACAGTTTCATTCACCATTGTTTTCATATCTCTCCTTTCCTTGCTTTGACTCCTCCCACTCTATTCACTTGTTTATTTGTTCATTGAAAAAACATTTACTTGAGTACCTACCAACCTAGGGGAAATCAGTTGAGCTTAGAGAAAACATGTGCAGGCAGCAGGTAAGTTAGACTATTGTGGGCCGTAGTCAGGCTGCACTTGTGTTTTACTTATCTATTGCAATGTTTAAGATTGTTTTTCTTAATGTAGTTGACAATGTTTGAAAATTGGGTTGTTTCCCATAAAACCTGGGTTCTGGGTTGGGGGTCCTGGCCTGTGTCTTCCTTGGATGAGGGGAAGATAGGAGAAGGTGCTAGGCATAAGGCAGAAACTGTAGACATAGCAACCTCGGTCCTTGCAGGTTTCCCTTGCTGAGGTGTCATATATAGGTGTCATCCTGATAGCTACTTGAGCCCTAAGATTTTAATCTGAAATATCATATGATGAGCTTTGCACCTTGGAGGCAGGTTGAGAAATTTTTGGAGTTGTCAAGTCCAGAGGTAGGGGGATGTCTAGGAAGCTATGGCAGTAAGTCAGAGGGGAGTGCTGAAGAAGCTAAACACAGGAACTGCACTAAAGTTCCAAGAGAAGCAAATGAATGTGTGTGGGGGGTGGGTGGGAAGCGTAGCTGAGGAGTAGAAGGAAGTGCTAAGTGAGGCATAAGTGGAGTCCAGAGGAGGGAGGAGTCTCCTATCCGTAACCTCCAACTGGTCCATGGAGTACGGGTGGGGCTGCTGCTTTTTAGGGTGATTAGGACTTTGGTAATTGGTGACTTGCCTGATGGTCAGTGAAGCTCATGTGGATTTGTGTGTTTTTTTCTGGATTAAAAGGTCTACTTCAGGGTCTGTGGTCTCAACAAGGGAACCCAAATGTGGCTGCTTTGTATAGAGTAAGTCAGGCCCTACAGTGGTTTGTGCATGTGCCATCAGTTTTTAGCAAGGCAAAGATGTCCAATGAAATTCGTGCCCTGGAGAGCGACACTGGTTGCTGCTCTCAGATCTCTTAGTGGAAGTGGGCAAAAAATAGGGAGTGTGGAGCAGAGCCAGGTACAGGGTAATGGTGCTGACATGAGGGTGTTGCCTGGGCACTGGGGATCTGTAGAGAAGTGTCATCGAGACCTGTGTGCTATGTGCACTGGGAAATCTGTCTGGTGCTGTAGCTTCAGCTGCAGTGTCCCTAATTGGACTTTAGAGTTTCCATACAAAGTATTGGCAAGACAAGAATGAGTTTCTGGTTTTGTATTTTGCAAAGTATGAAAAATACAGTCAGTCCCCGTTCTCATCTCAGATCTACTGAACCATTTTATATGGGGTTGGGGCTGGGGCTGGGGCTGGGGGCTTGTCCAGAAATTTGAATTTTTAGCAGATTCTGGTGGATAGTTTGGTTTGAAAACACTGTCTTAGGAAAAGTGGACATTTAGGAGCAAATGTATGTTCTTAATTAACTTGCTCTTTTAGACAGTCCATTCATTCATTCAGCAATTTTTTGTTGAATGATAATTGTGAGCCAACCCCTGAGCCAGGAGCTGGGTGTGCAACTGTGAGTTACAGGATGTGTTTGCTGCCCATAAAGTTTTCCAGCCCAGCAGTGGGTACAGACCTTCACCTTGTAGTGCCCCTGTGACAGCATCACTACAAGGGGGGCACAGCAGACTGTGGGCACTGAAGCAAGACTTGGGGATCAGGACAGGCCTCCTTTGGGCATGAATCATAGCTGCCTAACAGTGGGAGCAGCATGCACAAAGGCCTCAGATAGCAGAGGGCAGGTTTGCTAGAGCTGTGAGAGAAGCCTTGTATGTGCAGCAGGTGTGGAGAGTGGTGGAGGGTGTGTGTAAAAGGAGGAGTCATGAAGAATTCTGGTCTTTCAAGTTCCACGAGTCAATGGGCACCAACGTGCAACCATCAGTAGGTTATTTGGGCAGGCTTACTATTGGCCATGGGAAGGCAAGAGCCTGGAGACAGGAATGCTCACTTGTGCATGCTGTCCATCTAGTAGGGAGGTACTGGGAGTAGATGTGGCAGGTGACAAGTCTAAGCTGTGTTCCAGCTACTCTGCTAAGGGTTCAGCCTCTAAATGCAAAACACTGTCCGTTTTTGGTCCCAAACACTCACATCTGGTCTCTGTCTCTTTCCTAGATCCTGCCTGGCCTGTATATTGGCAACTTCAAAGGTGAGTTCTCTTTCCTTTTGTATTACTGTGTTAAAATATATATAATGTAAAATATGCCATTTTAACAGATTGTAAGTGTACAGTTCAGTGGCATTAACTACATTCACATTGCTTGTAACCATCACCACTGTCCTTCCAGAACCGTTTGATTTCCCCAACAGGAAGTTAGTACTTTTAATACCCACTAGTACTAATGATCGTACCCATTAGACACTACCTCCTTATCCCCACCCAAGCCCTTGGTAACCACCATTCTACTCTGTGTCTATGAATCTGACTATTGTAGGGACCTCACAGGAGTGGAATCATGCAGTATTTGTCCTTCTGTGTCTGGCTGGTTTCACTTGGCATAATGTCCTTAAGGTGCATCCATGCTGTAGCCTGTGTCAGAATTGTCTTCCTTTTTAAGGCTGAATAATAAATACTCCATTTTATGAATTACCACATTTTGTTTATTCATTCATCTGTTGATGTACATTTGGGTTGCTTCCACCCAAAGGGAAGTTTTTGCTTTTTAAGAGGTCAGTTTTAGCCTTCTCACCCATGATCAAACCAAGGCATAAACTTGGTTTATTCAAAGTCTGGTCTGTGCTAGACCCCTTGTGGACTGGACCCTCATCCTCATGCCGGACTTCTTGGCCAGTGTTGACTGAGTGGTATGAGCTTAAGGTTCCAATTGGACCTCGGACCTTCATTTTAATTCTGTACACGTTTGAACATGATCTAAAGAAGCTGGCTGAAAGACACATTTAGCAGCCATATAATTTATTTATAATTTTTATCACTTTTTTCTAGTTATTAATAAATGTTCAAAAACGTGTTTTTTTAATCACCTGGAAAAAATAAGAGGCAATTTTATCTTTAGCAGATTATTCTCCTCTTGTATTGACTTTTCTTTTTACACATTTTTTTGCAGCTTATTCAATATGTGTTTGATTTGCTGTTAGCTGTTGACTTTTTATTTTTAGCTTATCTGTCTCAAAATGTTCTGTGGTCACAGAGATAAGTAGAAACCCAAGGAGCCAAGGAAATGGTGGCAAACAAACTTTTGATTTCCAAGCAGGTGCCCATGCTATGTGACACTGAGTGAATTTAGTGAAAACTGGTTCCTGAGCATGGAGACAGGGTGTGCTCAATAGGAGAGAATATACAGAGGAAACCTGCAGAAACCAGGCAGCCTTGTTGGGCTGAGAGCCAACCTACATCATGGGATCTGAGACTCCACCCTCCTCGAGTAGGCCAGCACACACTGCTGTCAGTTTCTGGTTGTTGCCTAAATTCGTGAGTTCAGAATCAAGTTGATTTTAAAAGCAACCTGTATGATTTCTCTGCATAATATTTGTTCCTCTTTTTCCCAGAAAGCTCCCAGTTTTGCTAATTCCCTCAAAGACAATTAAGCACAGGAAACTGACAACTAGCTGCTAATTGCTAATAGAACTCATTACAAATAGTACTGGCTTTCCTAAATCAGTGAGCTTTGTAGTTTGGGAAAAGCAACAAGTGGTAGGGAGGTGGAATCCATTATAGAGCCAGTATCTTTAGGGGTTTACTTAGTGAGTTATTATTAACTGCTTTCATGGGGAGAAAGAATGTCTTCAAGTTTAAAACAAAGTTTAGGATAAATTCCAAAAAGTAGAATTATTAAGTGAAGTGTTTACAGATTAAAAATTGTAATAAATACCAACCAAATTAAATACTTCTGCTAACAGTTTGTGAGAGTTTTATTCTTACACATAGAAGGTTACTTTCTTATGAAGAGACATTATGCACAACTTTAAGGAAAGATTTAACACTCTTTTTGTACTAAAATCTGTACCTATCTTCTGAATATTCAGTGACATAGGAATCCTTCAAGGTCCCAGGATTCTTGCTTTGTGGGTTTCACCCATTAGAGAGTTTTGCAGCAACCACACTGTCTTTGTTCAGGCGGTGATGCTTTGTTGTTGCCTTCAGCTATTCTAACATTAGTATGCGGTTGTGTTTTATTCACATACTGGGGGCCCGGTGCACAAAAATTTGTGCACTCAGCCCGGCCTGTGCCCTCTCACAGTCTGGGACCCCGCAGGGAATGTCCACCTGCTGGCATGCCTGGCCAGCCTGGGTGAGGGGCTAATGGCTGTTTGCAGGCTGGCGAAGCCCCTCAGTGGGGACCCTCACCCCATGGGGGTGTGGCCAGCCTGGGTGAGGGGCTGAGGGCTGTTTTTAGGCTGCCCACAGCCTCTTCAGGGTTCAGGTCCCTACTTGGGTGCCTGGCCAGCATGGGTGAGGGGCTGAGGGCCGTTTTCAGGCTGCCCACAGCTCCCATTGACCCAACGTCCCAGCAAGGCTGGCTGGAATCAGGTTTCTGGGGTTTATTTATCTTCTATAATTGAAACTTTGTTGCCTTGAGCAGAGGCCTAGTCAGGCAATGAAGCCTCCTGTTTGCTTCAGCTCTGTGGCTTCTATAATTGAAACATTGTTGCCTTGAGCAGAGGCCCGGCTGGCCTAGGCAGGCAGTTTCAACTCCATCTCTGGTGCAACAGAAACCTCCTGTTTGCTCTAGCTCCGTGGCTGCTGGCTGCCATCTTGGCTGGGTTAATTTGCATACAGCCACTTTGAGTGGCTGGTGGGCGTGGCTTGGCTGGTGGGCATGACTTAGTGTCTTGGAGTGATGGTTAATTTGCATATTCCGCTTTTATTAGTTTAGATTAATTCAGCAAGCATTTCTTAAACACTCATCAAGTGTCAGGCTTATCACCACGAGAATCTGGGAAGGGGTGTTGTGTCCATATAGTTGCCTGTGAATTTACTCATTTATTCCACACACTTGTTGCAAATGCCCATTGTGCAAGGCACTATGCTAAGAGTCTGATGTGGATAAGTATCCCAGACCTCAGAGTATGTACTGAGCAGGGGAACAGGTCCTGTAGTGTTGATCTTGTCTTGGAGTTCAGTTTCCCCACAGCTCATGAGCCAGATGTTTGCCCTCAACACTTTAAGCAACCTCTGTGTGAGAGGGGATGATAACCTTGGCCCTCGGGCTATGGTGAGGGCTGAGCCAGACAATGCAGCAGAAGCACCCATTTCATGCCTGGTATGGAGCAGTTCTACCAGGGGCAGCCTCCTCAGCCTCCTTGTCTGGAAATGGGAACCATACACCTCCTATGGGCTGCTGTGGGAAGGATATAGCTGTTCCTAGCACCTACTCCATGCCTGGCATGCAGTAGGTGCTGATGAGATTACACAGCAAGTGTGGAGTTTGAGGTGAGAGGATTGTGGCTTCTCCAGGCCACTGTGTCCAACTGCCATTAGTGCTTTAGCATGCCATCTCATTTAGTCATTTTTTTTTTTTTAATTATAAATAATGAATGCCTACTACACCCAACCACCAGTATAGAACTGTTTAAAGAAAAATTAATGGAATTCCTTTTTACTCTCTGAGAGCTTTATTTTTCAGAGTGTATGGATCAGCACCACTCCTGAGGTCTTGGTCCTGCACCATTGTCTCCTCCATCCCACCGTCTAATGCTCTTCTGTACCGATTCCTCCCAGCCTTCCTTCCTTCCCTCCAGTAGAATCCTCTGCATGTTACGCTGCAACTTCCTTTTTTTTCTTTTTAACTTTGCAATGATTTACAAGCAACTTTCTCACACCTAGTGATTTTTTCCACCTAGAGAAAAACCCACAGACAGACCTGGCTTCTAGTCTTTTATGAGAGCCTCTCATTTGAGAAACCTGTAACTGGCAGATGGCTCTGCCCAGACACAAGGAGGCAAAGAGTAGAAATTCAGAGATTAGCTCCATCTAGGCCAGGAGGGTGGGATTAGCTGCTTCCTCACAATTTATCAAGTGCAAAAGTGAATGTCAGCAGACACAGGAAGCCCTAATTGTTTGAATATGTCCACAAAAATGTAGAAGAGTGGGAAACAAACCCGGGCTCTGTGTGTGCAGGTGATGTGCATGGCCACATGTCTGCAGTGTCAGAGCTTTTCTTCTGAACTGCTGTGGTTCCTGTCTGAACAACCAGACAGAGATGGTGAGCTTCTGATGGGTCCCTGTCTGTGGTGGGCACTGTCAGCTTAGCCTGGGGGAGCTGGGTGAGGAGCACAAAGAGAGAGCTGGAAATCAGATCTCTTTGAAGTAACAGTGCATTTGGAAACATTCAGATGTGATGGAGACTGAAGCCCATACCACACCTTTGAGCTTAATCTGGTCATGATGATGATAATAATGATGACAACAATACCATTTACCACATACCAGCCAAGCACTGTTCTCCAGCAGTACTTCCAGCAACCCTTTGAGGTGGTACTCTTGCCATTTTTCTACATTATAGGTTGAGAAAAGTAAATCACAGAAAAACTTGCCCAAGCTCAGGATTGGTAGAGAAGGGAAAAGGTAGAAACTGCCCCATTTTGGCCCCCAATCCAGGTTGGAGATAGATCTACTTAAAGGTTGAACCCACTAACAGTTAATTTATAACTAGAAGTTATTACAGTGCGCACTAATTTGTAACTAGAAGTCTTTCAGTTTTACAATGTGAAGTATAACTGCAAATGGATTGGAAATTCTTGCCCATCCATCACTCAGCAGATTCTCAGCTTGGGAGACAGAAGTTGTTTTGGAAATAACTTTGAATATGGCTTGGGCTTAGGTGTCAGAGCAGAAGGGATTTGTTCCCTGACTTACTGTGTTTGTGATGACAAGTGTCTGTGAATTGTTTTCTAGCTTAGAAATGGCACCAACATACTGCAGCGAGGCAGGGGCCCCGGGTAAAGAGCACACAGCCTTCCTTCCCGAGTTCTTACTCCAGTATAGGCTGTGACTGTGCAGGTGCGTAGGAGGCCTGGGAGCCTGCATTTCCAGCATGCTTCCAGGAGATACCTGGCTTCTGCTTTACATGTCCTGGTTTGAGCAGCCAGGCCTGAGTCCTGCCCCTATGATTTGAGCAGCACAGGACTGAGTACTGCAACTCCACGCTGCGTATGTGCATGTCAGTGAGCTGAAAACCCCCAGGCCAGAGTCTCACAGCTGCATTCATAGCTCATGCCATAGTTGTAGGCAGCCACCCAGAACAATAGACAATACGGAGTCTTGAAGAATAAAAGGTCCAGTGTCATCAGTACCTTTATGAAGCATTCTGTGCACTCCCAAGTTGATGGGCATAGCCTGTGCTTAGGGAAAGGGTAACCCCACAGTGTGGGTGTTGCTTTAAGGAAACAAAAAGCACAGAGCAAAAGGAGCATGGCCCACCAGGAACTGCCATTTTCTTTGGAGTCAGTTTCTTATTTGTGGTGTTCAGTGGTCTTCTGTATGCACATATGTGTAATCTTACTCCCAAACCACTTTTTTTTTTTGTTAATCTGTGTTACAAAAGCATTTTTATGGGGTGATGAAAATATTCTAAAGTTAGATTGTGGTGATGGTTAAAAAACTGTACATATGCTAAAACCCTTGAGTTGTACACTTTAACAAGGTGAATTTTATGGCACGTGAATGACCCCAGTAAAGCTGTTTTTAAAAAGACAAAAAACTATATTTAAACAAATATTGACCATTAAATCCAACTCCTATGCAGGATCAGAATCTGGAAGCTCCTGCCTTAAAGAGCCACCTCCCCTGCCTTTCTGTCTGTCTCCTCCGTGAGCACCAGATGCTCTAGTTGCTCTTGTTTCACTTGTAAATTCACAAATGCTCTAGTGATGACTGGAAAAGCACATTTTCGTGAGAATGTGGGGGCTGGCGGCCTGTGGATCCCAAATGATTCCAGTTTCTGCCTGATTCAGAGCCCACTGAGGGCTGCACCTTGGTGATAAATGGCTGGGTGAGGAGGGTCAGAGTGGAGTCCTGTGTGTGTGAGGGAGATGGCTGCTGTGCATATCCGCATTTGAAGCTTGAGATGGCCAGGGCAGTAAAGAGAGTCTTAAAACCAGTATTTTAATATTACTTTTAAAGGTTTTTTTTCTTTCTTTAAAAGTGCTCATTGCAGAATATTTACAACAATATTCTTAGATTTTGTTCCATCATCAAGGCTCATTAGAAATGCATTTTCTTCAGCCCTGTCTTAGACCTTGAATTAAGTTAGAGCCTAGGAATCTGCCTTTTTAACAAGCCTTCCCCCCCCCCCCCATAGTTCATAAATATGTTAAACTTTTAGAAAATATATAAAAAAGAAAAAAATGAAAACACTTGTAATTGCCTCTCTTAAAGATGACCACTTTGGGGGCTAATTCTTTATAGCAGTTTTATCCATCTGGGTGTGTCTGTCTTTATGTGTTTTTATAAATTTTATTTATATTGTATTTATAGTTTTGTACCTGTTTTACCCTCTGTTCAACATTATATCCTGAGCATTTTCCCATGTCATTAGATATTCTCCAGAAACATGATAATTAAATAGTTAACTTTCGGTCTGTTGTACCCTCTATCATTTTAAAAAGCTCAGCCCAGACCAGGACAGGGACAAGTGACCACCTTATTTCTTGCTGGACCCTGTTTTGTAAATTAGAGATGGGCTCCAACGTGGTGAAATTCATGCAGTCTTTATTCTACATTGAAAAGTAATGTAACGGGTGTCTCCTTAGTTTCATATGCAGATAATTTAATAGCCGACTCATAACTTAGGGATAGTTCTATTTAGCATTTCTAGAAAGTGTTCCATTTTTACTTTTGCCCTAAAATGAATCTGTGTAAACCACTGTCTTGTCTGCATGTCTGGATTCATTCCTACTTTTGACATCAAGGCAAGGTCATCTCTGGCAGATTCCTATTTTTTTTACACAGTAGTATGTCTTTTGTGCTTAATTTTAACTTGGATTATTAATCATTAAAAAAGTAATTTTAAATATCTTTAATGTTACCTATTTTATTGGGTCTACAATTTGACAGTTATCACCTATAAAATGATTGCATGGGTTCACTTCCTTTAAACAGCAGTAATCATGATCACAGTGTTTATCAATCTTACTACCTTTCCATTTTCAGCTCAAAAGATGTGCCAGTCAGAAATAAACATAGTTATCTGCAAAACACATAAAAGAGAAAGCCCTCTATTCCCTAGACCTAGATCATTTTGGGTATGGTCAGTTATGAAGTTTCAAGAAAGAAAAGTGTAAATCATTTTGGGGGCATTTTCTGGCTAGACTTGAGGAGGAATCGCTTGCAGAGAATAATGACATGCCCATCTCTTTCTCCTGTGACAGATGCCAGAGATGCAGAACAGTTGAGCAGGAACAAAGTGACCCACATCCTGTCTGTCCATGATAGTGCCAGACCCATGTTAGAGGTAAGAGCATGTGCTCAGGTGCAAGAGACGCCCGTGCGCTCCTGTGGTTGCTGTTGTGCTCTGGGGATTTACATCCACAACCTGCCTATGGAATGTGGAGGGTGTGTTGTTCCCATTGTCTCCTGCTATATTCCTGGCTTGGCTTTCTTGACTATGTACCCAAGATAAGCTGATGCTACACTGATTTCCCTCTGGGTTTTAAGACATATCAGACCCATTTCATTCCTTTCAAAATTATCTCCAATTTTAGATTCCAAAAGAATCTGGGCTGCTCATTTCCTAGTTGATATTTTTTCCTCACTTAAGCTCAATTATGTACCATTTACATTTGGGAATAAAAGATAATGGGAGATCAGTCATCCCTGGAGATTTTCCAAGGCTCCTCTGGTACAGAGGCTGTCAGTGTAGAAGCTGTTGTGTATTTGGTTTTCAAGTAAACAAGGTGTATCTGCCTGTACATTAATTCCCAAACATCTTTAATGTTACCCCAATGGACTGAGCTGTTGTCCAGAAGCCAAAACTGTTTCTGTTTGTTAGCCATGGCACAGCCCAAGTTATCTCTTTTTAGGAAAGTAATGCATGTATGGTTGTACTGTGTATTGTGTTTTTCTGTTAAGGTAGGGTGTTGGAGAAAATGGGGTGATTTATTCTGAAAGAAATAATCCTAGTTCAAGCTGTTTTCATTTAGATTCATATTATATATGAATAGATCATACACTTTTATTGTTAATCTATTTCCTTAGGCATTAGAGCTTCCAAATTAGAGTTAGTGTAAAACAATTGAGGACATGGAGGAAGGAGTGATTCTATCAAATGTTGTACAGAGAACTGTAGGTGGTAAGCAGCTCCAACCATTTCTTGAGACCTGTGAGCTGGCACTTCCATTTCAGTTCATACTTCTTGTTAAGGTGCTATAATTTGTGTTGCAGTAAGATTTCATTGAGAAACACAACAAAAATGCACACCATTTTTGGGGAACATAACAGTTCCATTTTTTCATCTATGAATGACAATTTGTATTTAAAGCATAGCCAGGGTATGGCCACCATCATAAGTTAAACATAAACGGTCATGATTGATTTCCTCTTAAATCATAACATGAGACTTGAGGTTTCCTTTACTTAATGAATGACATAGATGTCCTTCCCTCCTCACCCTCCAACCCCGCCTCCTGACTCGATGCTCCATATAGCAGGGCACGTTGTCCTTGTCCTGTATGAACATGGCCCTTGACCTGTCCCATTGTAGCTCCTGCTAGATACAAGATCTGCAAGTGTTAGAAGTAAAGGAGTTCCAGCCCCAATCTGCCCAACCTCTCATTTTACACACGGGGAAATGAAGGGCTAGAAAGTGAGAATTGTAGCCCAGTGTAGAGACCACTGCCTAAAACCCTCAGAGCTGTGACAACTGCGTTCCCATCAATAATATATTGCACATTTATTTTTAGTCCCTACATAGCTCAGTCTAACTTCACAAGTAATTCATGAATACATTCATTAAAAAAAAAGAAAAAAGAAAAATAGCCTCTCTGATGTAACAATTGAACTAACATGCTCACATTAAATTATTGGAATAGAGGGGATTCACCAGGCAGGGATCAGATGGTTTAGACCCTTGGTTAGCCCCTGCCTGAGGCCCATGACAGCTTCTGTCTTAAATTGCAGCTCTAGTTCCAGAAGCCACACTCTTCACCAGCCTGGGCTAGGTCAGGGATATTAACTTGTTTGGAATAGGTAGGGAATTAACAGATAGATTTGATTCTCTTTTTAAAAAAAATGTATTTCATTGATTTTTTTATAGAGAGGAAGGGAGAAGGATAGAGAATTAGAAACCTCAAGATGAGAGAGAAACATAGATTAGCTGCCTCCTGCACACACCCCACTGGGGATGTGCCCACAACCAAGGCACATGCCCTTGACTGGAATCAAACCTGGGACCCTTCAGTTTGCAGGCTGACACTCTATCCACTGAGCCAAACCGGTTAAGGCTAGATTTGATTCTTGAGCAGCCCTATGTTTTACTGGTCCTGATCCCCAGAGTGAAGTAAGGACAGAGGTGAAGGTGAAAGGGCAGATTGTATACAGGGCCGAGCAGCTACCATGAGCTGCTCCCAGCCTAATGAGGGGCCCTAATAGGGAGTGGAGGGGAAAGAATGAGAGAGAAGGGAGCTGGACCATGTGTCATTTTCTAAGAGCTTCAAAACTATGCATGTTTATCTTATGATCCCTGATTTACTCTGGATAGCAGTAGTCTGAGGCGGGGCTGGAAGAGGGACGTAGTTACCATCTAAAATAGAAAGGTTTCAGCCCTGTCGCTTCCATGCAGGAGTTCCGTGAGTCCTGCTGTCGTGTAGCTGTCTGTGGATTGGGCAGTGCACTTTGGGTCGTTTCCAACAAACACCTGAGTGGGTTTAAAAACACTGGGTGCTTGCATCAATTAGCAAGGGATTTTGGAATCTTTAGGTCTGTTCTAAGTGAGAATGGGCAGTCACATTATTCAGCAGTGTTTCTAAAACAGAAATCAAAGTCCGGAGCTTCCTGAAGAGGTCTGGTCAAAGGATAGGCTGTCAGACATTAGGCCTGGAATGTGATGCTTTGCAAAAAATAAATAAGTTTAGGGAATTTAATACCCCTCTGGAAGATTCACAGTTGTGTTGACAGAAAAACGGTCCCAGGTTCCGCATTGAAGATATACATTAGCCAGTCTCTCTGAGCAGGGACCTTATACCATCTGTGTAACTATGTTCTGCTGAATGCGATCATGGGGGTTCAGAGGCAGGAGGACCTTGGGAAGGGCCTGTGGCCCCACCAGTCTGGGCGAGTCTCCTGGGCAAATGGGTGTTCTGAGGAATACTGGGACAGCTGAGTAGCCAAGAGGACTAGAGTCAAGGAAGTGGTGCCAAACCTGATCTCGTTACTAATGGAGGCTGCTGGAGAATGGGTTTCTGTGACATCTTGGTGTAGAAGAGATAGGTAGAATGGAAGATTTCACAGTTTTTGTGCCTGTTATAGCTTCTAGGGTGTAATCTGTTGCAATACCTGGTCAATAACAGTACTATAAAGTATACCCGCCATGAAAGAACTCCTTAATATGCTGACAACATCCTTAGTTATTACACACTTACTGATTTTATTTAGGAAAGACTCTAAGGAACTTGGTTGATTTTAGTTAGATTAGATCTGATTTTTCATTATTTGGATAATTGTTGGAGGATATCCAACATGGCATTAGCAGGGTCTCTCACTCTTCCTAGCAACCTGACATGTAGAAGAAAATGAAAGACGCAGTTCTCGACCTCTAGAGCGTCTGGGCCTGACCCTGGTCCTGGAGTGCATCAACTTGTCTCTGGTGTTTCTGTGCTGGATGACATAAAGTTCTTCATCCTCTGAACCAGGAAGCCAGATGGTCAGCTAAGGAGAAGAGGTCTGGTCAGCTAAGGGGAAGAGGTCTGAGGCTTCAATTATTATCTCTTCCAAAGAGTATCTGAGGAGTAGATCTTCCGGAATGAAGACTCTTAGCAACTTGGACACTTTCATATGCACTTGAGTCAGCCTTAAACTAACAGGAGATGCTGAAGAGCCCTGGCTCTAATTTTCATGCCTGCTGCACAGGATCCTGGAGATGACCTACTTGATCCCATCACTGCCAGTAGAAGGCTGAAGTTCAGAGATGCGCAGGGACTCGTTCTTTATCACACAGCTGGTGTATGGCTTTGTGGAAACCTGGATCTTCTCTCGGGTTTTCCAGTGTGCTTCCCTGCCGTGGTTCTCTGGTAACATGACTGGTGCCCCTGACTTTGCCAACAGTATTGGTAGATGTTGCCACATCACCTTGGGAAAGGGATGTACCGTTTGTGTCTTAACAGTGTATAAAAGTGTGTTTCCCCAGACTCCCACCACTACCGAGTTTTATTCTTCTTTTCTTTTTATTAGCAATATTTTTTTTATTGCCTCAAGTGCCTTCCTCACACTGTTGAGTCTTTTGTCTAGACATTGAAGGCAGGAGTTAATGATTTATTCATTTCTTGAGCTCCTGCTATATACCAGCCCCAGGGTAGGTGTAGAAGAAAATGGAAGTACATCACAGTATCTGCCCTGGTGAAGCCCTTCGTGTATAAAGAGGATATGTAGTATGGTTATTTTATAAATACCTATATATATAAAACCCTAATATGCAAATAGACCGAATGGCAGAACAACCAAACAACCGGTCGCTATGACATGTGCTGACTGTCAGGGAGCACATGTGGAACATGGCAGGTGTCAGCCATGGTGGGATGGTGGAGCAGGTGAGCAGAAGCACCAGACCAAGGCAGGGTGCCAGTCATTGTCATCAGCGTGAACCTCTGGTGCTTACTGAAAATTCTTTGCTCCCGTGCACTGCAGTTCTTCCAGGTGCTCACTCCTGCTGCTGGCGCTGGAGCCACCTCTTGCACCCATTGCTGGTGCCCAGAGCCGGCTCCAATCACTTGGCACTGTCAGCAGGTGCGAGCAGCAGCTGCCAGCCCCGATAACCCCTCCAGGCTTCTCCACCTCCCCCTGTTCCTGAGAGGTGATCGGGGCCGGTAGCTGCCTCTCACACCCGCTGCTGGTACCAGCCCCACCACTCGCACCCACTGCCCATGCTGGCCCTGCTTGCACCTGTAGCTGGTGCCAGAGCTGCCTCTCACACCCGCTGCTGGTGCCCGGCACCAGTCCTGATCACTTGGCACTGTCAGCGGGTGTGAGTGGCAGCTGCCAGCCCGGTCATCCCTGAGGGCTTCTCCACCTCCCTCTGCTCCTGAGGGTTGATCAGGGCCACAGCCACTGCTCGTACATGCTGACAGTGCCTGCCCCACTTGCACCTGCTGCTGGCACTGGCCATCAGCTGGTGCAAGTGGGGCAGTGCCATCAGTATGTGGGAGGGGCAGCAGCAGGAGCAGGGCTGCTGGCAGACAGGGGACTGGGGGCCGTGGTGAGAGGGATCAGGCAGAGGTACAGAAGATGGGCTGAGACCCACTCCTGTGCCTACCGCAGCCTTGTAGCCCACATTTCTTTTAAGGTACATGAATTCCTCCACTGGGCCCCTAGTTAATAATAATTACAGTCAGTGAAACAAGAGCTCTGGCTCTGTGCAGGCCTTTGATGCTAGGAATCAAGTAGGAGCTGAGGCTGTGGAAGCTCCAGAAACAAGGTTCCTCTTCTGCTGTGTGTATCTGGGGCATGTGCAGTGACCAGGCATTTGACCAGGGCTTTGGAAGAGACTGGAAATTTGGGAAATCTGGTTGGTGGCAGTAGAGCCAGGTGAGGCTGACAGTGGTAAGACATGATGCTTCTGGTGGGGCCCTGACACCACAGACCATACCTATCTTGTTCACTCCCTAGAACTGGTGAGCCAGCAATGCAGATGGCATCATCCCAGTGACAACTGGCTCATGTCCCCTGCCAGCAAGTGGCAGAGCCTGCAGGAAATAAATCATTGCCACATATATGGTTTCAACATGAATGAAACGCAGCCCTGTAATTATAACATACACTGCATGTATAGGTCTTGGTTGGGAAGCTACTTACATTTAGTCAGAAGTGTTTTCTCCAAATCTTAGCTATGGTAAATTGTGCTGCTATGAACATAGGGGTACGTATATCCTTTTTGATTGGTGTTTCTGGTTTCTTGGGATATATTCCCAGAAGTGGGATCACAGGGTCAAATGGGAGTTCCATTTTTAATTTTTTGAGGAAACTCCATACTGTTCTCCACAGTGGCTGCACCAGTCTGCATTCCCACCAGCAGTGCAGAAGGGTTCCTTTTTCTCCACATCCTCACCAGCACTTGTCATTTGTTGGTTTGTTGATGATAGCCATTCTGAATCAGCAGATGAATGGGTTAGAAAACTGTGGTACATCTACACAATGGAATACTATGCTGCTGTAAAAAAAAAGAAGGAATTCTTACCATTTGCAGTAGCATGGATGGAACTGGAGAGCATCATGCTAAGTGAAATAAGCCAGTCAATGAAAGAAAAATACCACATGATCTCACTTACTTATGGATAATAAAGACCATTATAAATTGATAAACATAAACAGATACAGAGGCAGAACAGCATTGAACAGACTGTCAACCTACAGCTGGAAGGCTTGGGAGGGTTGCGAGGGGAGTTAAGAGATCAACTGAAAGATTTATATGCATGCATATGAGCATAATCAATGGACACAAGACACTGGGAGGTAGGGGAGGAGCGGGGAAGGTCAAGGGGAAAAAATGGAGACCTATCTAACACTTGTAATACTTTAAGCAATAAAACAAAATTTAAAAAAAACACAAGTGTTTTCTTATTTGTGAGCTGTGTCTTTAGCGCCTACTGATGGCTTCAGATTTGAAGGGTGGTAAAAGCTTCTGCAACAGAGATGGTGCTTTTCAAATCAGAACCCTCATATTGTTCAAAGGTGCTAAGGAAGTAATATTGAGTAATGAAAGGTTTCTCCCTTCCTCTGAAAAAAGAAACAGAACTCTTTCTAATGTAAAAGATTTCAGTGCTTGTTTCATTTTTCATTCTGGGTATTTAGCCAGAACACCTGCAGGAAACAAAACTATTTTTCTCTGTTAACAAAAATGCTTTAAAAGGTATTCTCATTCCTTCACTGGGCTAAAAGAATTTTAATTTTTAAATAATGTACATTTTAGGATTAGATAGAAAAAATATTGTTTGGTAACAATGTTTCCCATGCATTCATGTGTGGAATAGTTTACCCACCCCCCCCTATATTTAAACCAGAACGTTGTATGTCTACCAGATAGGTTTGTTTTGTTTCTTTATTTTTATTGATTTCAGAGAGGTAGGGAGAGGGAGGGAGAGCTAGAAACATCATTGATGAGAGAGACTCATTGACTGGCTGCCTCCTGCACACTCCCTACTGGGGACCGAGCCCACAACCCAGGCATGTGCCCTTGACAGGAATCAAACCCCAGACCCTTCAGTCTGCAGGCCAACGCTCTATCCACTGACCCAAACCAGCTAGGGCCAAATGGTTTTTTTTTTTTTTTAGTTTAAATTCATCTTGGGTATTTTTTTTCACTTTAAGTTGTGAGTTTTATATTTTTAACCAGGTAAGTTGCAGTTTTTTTATTGTACTTTTTAAAGAATAAGATGTTTTTTAGGCAGGTATATATTCCTGGTGATTCTGTTTTATATTTGCTTTAACACTAAAGACATTCTTTTTTGAGGTAACTAGGCACAGAATTTTCTTTTGATAGTTTGTTTGCAGTTGGCCCCTTCTGGTTCTGATATTTACTGTTATCTATTGGTCAGTACTGCTGTTATGCTCACCTGTTTGTTTATGAGGAAACTCACCAAGGCAAGTATTCAGTCTGCTTTGACGGTGGTGCTGAGGGACTGAGGGCTCCTGGAAGGACCTCATTCCCCTGCTACATGTGTGCCTGGTGACTAATCCCTTCTCTCTTCCTCAGAAGTTTGTGTGTTTTTTTGGCTTCCTAACTTGTCAAGCCCAAGCCCAGCTTTTCAAAAGCATTGAATGATAAGAAACTGTGCTTCTTTGTGCACTTTTTCTCCCACCCTTGTCCTGCCTGCCCAAGTGTCCCCTCCCCTCAGAGCTCAGCCAGCTCTCCCAGTGCCCTCTAACCTCAGGGCTTCATCCCCTTTTCTACAGTATTTTGGGTCTGTACTCTTGGTTGGGTTGTGAATTATGTGTGCTCTGTGACAGCTTCTTTAATATTTCAAATAGCTGCTTGACCTCTGTTTGCTGATCTAGCCCTTTGCCACCTCTGCCCGGGCTCCTGAGCTGGTCACAGGCCCGCTGCAGCAGGTGCTGCGCTGGACCTCTTTGTTCTCCTCCAGCACTCAGCCTGGCTGCCTCACAGGCCCTCTTCAGGTGCTTGCCAAGAGTAAACGCCACATGCATTTTCAGCTCCATTCCAAAGTGAGACATCCTGTCTTTGGTGATTTGTGGCTCATTGGGCGTGGGTGGGGGCTGAAGGAAGAGCTGTACAAGAATGATTTATTAATCACAAGTAATCTGTGAAGCCAGAGGGTCTGGTCAATTCAGTGCAGCTTATGAGCATTGGCAGGTCTAAATGTCCTGTTCTACAGAGCTCTTATGGCCTATAGTTCAGGATTACCTCTTGCTAAGTTATTACAATAAGGAATCCCCTGTGAAACTTTTTGTGGCTTTCTGAGTGATCTCTTAAGGATCCTTCAGCTGCCTTTGGTTTGCATTAGAAGTTTGGTCATACAAAAAGGACAGTCCATCAACAGCACAGTCAGTGAATGATAAATTCTAAGGGTTGCCATAGCCAAGACAGCATGCCTAAGGTAGGGGAAGAGCTGGTTGAAATGTTATCTCAGATTTCAGGGAGCATATGGCCAGATCATGAAAAGCTGAGAGAACATTCCAGGCACAGGGGCAGTGTTCTGTCACCTGTGGTCCTCCTCTGGTGGTCACTCAGTCAGACTGCAGGGCCTCACCCCAGCTGTGCCTTTCTACCTGGTGACCTCAAAAGCCCACAGCTCTCAGAACCATGGTTCCACCCTGTCCATGACCTCAGGTCACAGGAGCTGAGGCTACATTTCTGCTGATATAAGCCAGGTGTCTTATTTCATACACATAGGGATGGGCCAGGGTGTTCACTGCAGCTCTGTTTGTAATAGCAAAAGACTGCAGCCCCCACCCTACCCCCCCAACACACACACACATACACACATGTTCAGCAGAAACTAGTGGTCAGTTATGATATGCCCATATTAACAAATACTCTGCAGCAGTTCAAAAAGAGGAGGTTTATGTGTGTGCACAAAAAAAGATCAACTGTTACACAAAAGAAGCAAGTTACACAATAATATCTACAATATGATCCCACTTAAGTAAAATTAAGTATCAATTACATATTTCTGATGTCATACAAGTGTGTAAATGCACACACATAAGGGTTTGAAAGGACTATGTCAAACTAAGAATGGTGAAAAGAAGTGGGATAAGAGAGGAGGGTGGCGAGGATGAGTTTCGCTTTTTTCTCTATTATTTATTTTTTGTAATGGGAGTATCTTCATAGTATGTTTTTTAATGAAGAAAGATAGGGCAGGAACACAAGCAGATGGGTGGCCAAACTCTTGGTAATAATGACAGGCAATAGAACTTAATTATCACTTTTTTGTGAACAATTTGGAATTATGTTACTGTGTAATTGATTTGCTTGAAAATGAACAATAAATTTAATAAAATAAAAGAAATAATGACAGGTATATTGCTTGGCTGGAATGGGTTCTGTGTTTGATAACAGAGCCATAAGAGCTCTGTAGAACAGTTTTCTGTGGATTCATGTGTGAATGTGTGACACCACGCAAGCTACATCCTTGTCATTCATGGTCAGTAGGTGCACAGCATTCATTTCAGTCGCCTTAATCTTTAAAAGGAGAAGATAGTCCAAAACACAGATTTCAAATGCACAGGTTTCATTTTCAATATCAGTTATGTTCTATTTCTACTTGATTGTTTCAGTTAGAAGAGTTTCTGACTTTTTTTAGGATTATAATTCCCCTTGTTATGTAGCTTGAAGTATTGGGCAAGATTTTCTATTTGGATTGCCATTCCAGTGTGGATGATTTCAGTATTTTGGCATCACAAAAAATACCACAGTCAGATCACTGATGAGTACAGACCTTGGCAAACAAACCATTGTTGGGCCTGGAATGGTTTTCAGATTGACAGCTATTTCCAGTGAGCCTCAGTTGTTTTCACCTCTCTAGGAAATTCTTTGATGCCGCCCAAATATCAGTAGTACCCACTATACCGAAGGCTCGCAGCAGCTTTCCTGTGTTGAGGTAAATTTGTTTGAAGCCAACCTCAGACTTAAATAGAAATGACTCAAATAGAAATGATTATGGTAGGTATCGAAAACTGTCTAGTAATTGCTCTTTCTCGAGTCAAGTGGTGTCTGAGCTCCTTGTATGGGGACAGTCAAGTGCAAAAGGCAACTCCAGCTGGCTGCTGACCCCAGCTCAGTGACAGTCAGAAGGAGGCAGCTCCAGCTGGCTGGGGTGACAGCGGTGCCATCTTCAGTTCTCCTTTTAGTTAAGTTGGGAGTTATTCCCTCAGATTCAGAAAATGTTTATTGAATAGCTATCTTGTAGCAGGGATTGGGAATAAAATACAAAGAAAGGTAAGATGGGCCCAACATTAAGAAGGGACAGGCACAGAAGTTTTTACAACAGTGCAGAGTTACACTACCTCACATAAGGAGGATCCCTGAGGCACCCAGGAGAAAATGGCTCACCTGTGAGGCCAGCCAGGCTTTGCCAAGGAGTTGACACTTTTATGCCATTCTAAGGATACAGGATAACAGAGGTTTCCCAAGTAATAATGGTGAGAAAGAACAGTTGGAGGGGGACGTAGGCTCCTGGGGAATAAAGCACATGTGTGTGGGCAGGCACAGGGCATGCAGTGGTACAGGCGTGCAGAGGTGAGGTATGTTCTGGGACTCATGGAGGTCCAGGGGAGCAGGTCGGTAGGGTGGCCAGGCTGGGAAGGGAGTCCCACAGCAGATTCGGAAGGATTTCATTTGTCAAGTGGAGACCTGTATTGTGCAAAGCAGAGACTTAGCAAAGATTTTTAAATGAAGTCAAGTGACATACTTTGGATTTCTCTTCCAGGGTTTGACTAGGATAAGAGATAAAGTGAGAGGAATTGATAAGCTATTGGGAAGCTCTTACAGTACTCCTGGTCATAAGCGGTGAGGATTTGAACTGAAGTACTGGGGAGTGGGATTTTTTCCCTAGAAGTCATTTCCACAAAGTGACACAGCAAAGTTGAAAATCAAAGGATGGAAAAAGATTCTCTAGCACACATGAACCCAAGGAAAGGTGGCATCGCAGTAGTTTTATCAGATGAACAGAATTGAAAGCAAAAGAAAAGAATTGAAATAAGGGGAACAGTTCATTAGGAACTTGGGGGTGCCTTATAAAACAGCTTCAAAATATAGAAAGCCATTTCTCAAGTGGAAAATAGGAATTGTTTGTGGGTTAAATGTGGGGAATGAAGCAGGGAGATGTTAAGGATCCTGAGGTCACAGCTTTGAGGATTGAAAGGACAGCTGATAATGCAACCAATGGATGTTAGAGCTCCAGGAGGTGGAGACAGAGTTGAAAAAGGACCAAGCTCACTTCTGGGTGAGATGCTCATGTGATATTCCCAATGAGATAAAAATGCATATGCAGGGCTCAGGTGAGCAATATAGGCTGGAGATGATTTCAGCATCCTCAGCTATGCCATTGAGGTTGAAAAAACCATGCAAGAAATGCTCCTACAGCATGACCAGGAGGGTAGAAAATGAACAGAATGCTGGGAGGGTGAAGCATCTGGCTTTAAGTGGCGGTGTATCATTCAGAACACATGACCCCATATGTTGTGTATTGGAGACATATGGATTATTAGTCCTAAGGCCATGCCCTTTTATGGTTCTAGTTAGTCTCAGCTTTGTTGAGTCTTTGTTTTCCTGCAGGGGCACCCCAGGGCACGGAGGGATTGGAGAGGAGAAGCTCTGGGCAGATATTCTGCAGTTCTTTGGCCACTAACCCTTAACAAGAAGTCTCTCTTGCTTGGCCATGTTTAGTGCTTTGGATAGAGGAAGTGATATCAGAGCATATCTGGAAAGCTTTAAGAGGGGTGCAGTTTTCGAAGGAGTTTAAAGGGAGGAGCTACTTAGTGTCAAGGGGAAGAACCAAGGCGAGTATCCATGCAGGGGGCCCTGAGTATTCTGGTGGTGATGGCATGCAGAGGGTTGCTGGCAGGCGCCTTGGTGAGGCCCTTCCACTGGCAGTCAGACGTTTGAGAAGTAACAAATGGTTGCTTCTTAGGACCCAAAGCTGGTTCATGGCTCTCGGTACCATCATTGTAGCCACAAGAAAAATAATGACTTAGAGGTTGCCTGGTGTACTGAAGTCTGCTTTAAGCAAGTTTGCCATTTTCAGGTGCTTGTAATAATGCATTGCTGGCAGGGACTGCAGGTGGACTGTGTGCTGCCACACCTGCAGAGGAAGTGATCAGCCTGATTTTAAAAGCCATGAGCGAAGCAGTGCACCCAGCTAGTATCATCATTTGGTGCCAGCTGCATGAGCAGGTCATGTCCACACTGTGCATTGAAGTGTGCCCCTCGCTATGTCTGACTACTGCAATGTTTGGAGAACTTTGTATGCTGGGGCCCAACTCAGTGTTGATCCTGGGTTTGAACTGAGAAATTATTTATCTCCTCTCAGTTATCACCACAATTAGTACAGGTGTTAAATGTCAGCATTCATTATTGAGCATGGCATCAGAAAACACACGCCTCGCCGTAGCTGCTCCCCACATGGGGAGAAGGGAGGGGGTGCATGCCTGAGTCTAGACTACAGCCTCTGTTCTTTGAAGGTCGGCTTATGGACATGCTTATTTGCTTCTCAGACTTTTCCCCAACTAAAGGGAGAAAATCTATTAAATCTATTAAGCAAGAAACACAGCCACCTGCCAGAGAAAGGAGAGGACAAGTGGGAAAGCTGCCATGGGCCATCCCTTTATTATTTTATTAATGCTGCAAAGGGACCACTTTTCTGCCATGGTGTGAGGCGTCTGAAGTTGAGCCACTGGTCTTGGAAACTTTTCCTAAGCAGAGGATCTTAGAGACTGTTTACAAGTGCACTGGCCTTTAGAGCAAGTGGTCAAGGCCTAGCAATGGTGAGAATGGTCTGACTTGGATTTACTGTTTAATGAAATACCTTGTCACAGAAACCAGCCCTACTGCACCCCAGCAGGAGGTAGCTTCAGATCTACTGCAAATGATAGCTAACTTAAACTGCATTATTTAACACCCTGAACCTACATTCTAAAGACAAATCTCATAGCTAACAAAGTAAGAATGTTTTCAAACATTTGACTTTTTTAAAATGTTCTTCAAGCGATGCTTCCCCCCTCTTCTGACGGAGCCTCTCTTACTGCTGCTCCTGCATTTGCAGTGGGATTGTGGTGAATGGCATCACCCAGTCACCCTGAGGTCCTGCTGACTCCAATGAGAGGCCTCTGGCTACTTGGTGGCCCATGCTCTCTCTCTCTCTCACCCATTGTGAGTTCCCCTCACACAGGCTCTAACCAAGGTGGCCTGGGACTTCCTTCTGTACGCAGTACAAGAGGATGCAGCTGTCAGAGTAAAAATAACCCATTGGACTGCTTTCAATGGCAGCCGTGGGGACTGAAGACTTGGTGAAGTGCTGCCCTTTGAAGGAAGGCCCTGGAACACTGACCAGCCAGCACTAAGAGAAGAGCAGGGAAGATGCTCCCCTCCCCTGTTGCTTTTGGGACATAGAAAATGTAGGGATTGAGTGCAATCTCTAATGACCCACCTCACTTAGGTATAGCAGTCCAGGCTCCCTCGTATTCAGGGGAAATGGGAGAGTCATTGTTTTCTGCTTTGCTTCTCTGCCCAACTCTGAGCTTGGTAACCCCTCTTGGTGGCTCACACAGGTGCCTTTTGGATGTCTACCCTGTGCACATTGTTTGCCTACCCATGTCGGACTGGCCAGCTCTCTCAGGCAGCTCCCTGTTCTATGTCAGTGTTTGCTTCTTTCTAGAAACCAATTCTAAGGTTTGATCTCACATGGAGGATGTGACATTAGGCCCAAATGATCACAAATTTTATTTAGAAAAATCTTAAGTGCTGTGAATTGTGTCCAAGCCTGAAGACAGTATCCATCTTCTAAGTTGACTCTTGCCCTGCTATGGATCTGTTACTTTGTGATAGTGAGGGAGTCTGCCACCTGGTCAGCTTAGCAATCTGTGAAAGAGACTACAGTTTCAGTGTCATGCTGCTGCCTGGATAGAGGGCTGAGTTGGAGAAGGAAAACTATTATTACCTTGCCAACAAGGTGAGGACAGCTAGGACAGATGCTCTTGTCCAGGTCTCTGAGACCTCCGGGAGAATGCGTGTGGCTCTGCACTAGTTCTTCTGGCTTGTCTGCTTGTGGCGTTCTGTACCTAGGTGTCACGTTTGCAGGTAACAGGACTGCCATCAGGGTGGAGGCCACTGACAACAACTCCACCTTCCACAATTTACTTAGCACCCACCAACTGCTCTCAATATATTGCATCTAGTATCCGTGTTTAACCAGTCCTATATTAGAGGAAAAACCCTTCATGGCATGCTGTATCAGATGTTTAAATGTTAAGGGAAAGTATGCACAGAATGACATCAGTCAGCAAAATGACTTTGTGAAGTGTCACTATCTAGACCAGGGTTTGGCACACTTTTTCTATCAAGGGCAATAAATATGCTGGGCTTTGTGGGCCCTAAGGTTTCTGTGGTGGTATCCTTGTCCCCTGTAATGTGAAAGGAGCTCCAGATAATATGTCAGTGAGCAGATGTGGCTGGGTCCCAATAAATAGGGGCCTCAGTTCGCCAGCTCTGGTCCTCACAGCCAGGTGGATGAAGCATAGCTGGGACAGACCTCAGTGACTGGATCATTATCTTCCGGGAGCATGTGTTGGGTCCAAAGCTTAGAGCCATTTACTCCACAATTTAATGCAAGTCCTGGAAATTTCTGAGCATTTTGCCTGCCTTCACCGTATTCTAAGGTGACCAGATTTTAACATTGGTAAAGCGGGACACCATTGACCGGGGGGGTTCTTTTATTATTATTATTACTTAAAATATTACAAAGAGTAGTACATATGTCTCTTTCCAAAAATCGGGACTTTTTAAAAATGCCATGGGACGTGGGACAAATTGTTAAAAATCGGGACTGTCCCGCCAAAAGCGGGATGTCTGGTCACCTTACCATAGTCATAACTTTCCATTTTTAATGAGATCAGTCTCAGTATCCTGCTGAGACCATTTAGAGCATGTAGAAAACTAAAGAAGGAGGCCTAGCCCTTTGTGACTACTTGAAGCTGTCCTGCCCATCTGCCCATCTGCCCATCTGCCTGCACTGGACTGTGACCCAGGTGCCTCTGCCCAGCCTGGATTGGTGTAACCTGTGCTTAAAGTTGTAACAGTGGGTCTCCATTCCCATGTATTCCTTTCTTTACTCCTCAGCATTTATTGGTGATCTTTGAAGAGAGAGGTGCTAGAATATTGAAAGAAAGATGACTGAGATAGGATCTGTGCACTGAAGGGACTGGGGATCTAATGGGAGAGACTTACCATTCATGAGCGGTTGTTGTCCTCTCTGCTGGTCCCCTAGCGCCTTCATGCTGACTTCGTGTGTGATGTGTGCTGTGGGCACTTAGAACAGGGAGCTGGAGTGAGTCCGAGGAAAGGAGGGGAGAAGGAGGAGTAGGAAGCCTCTGCAGAGGCAGTGGGTTACATCTGGGAGGTTTTCCTGAGGAAGTGCCACTGGGAGGAGTCCTGCAGGAGAAGAGTATTCCAGGGAGAAGTAACCACAAGAACCGGAGGGGTGGGAGGGCCAGAAGTACAAGACATTTGGGAAGACTCACAGGTAGACTCACTAGAGAGCTGGGGAAAGTAGCAGGGCGAGAACATGAAGGGGAGGTCAGGGGCTAAGCTGCGGGCCAGTACTGTAGGACTTTGGAGAGGGTCTTCTTCATTTTGTAAACAGGAAGGACCCCTGGACTTTTTTTAGTAGCCTAGACACGACCAGATGAAAACGTACCTTTGTATGTGTTACATGGGGTATCTATGGAATACTCTTGAAGTATTCTGTTTTCTCCTGATAATTCCTAAGCATAGGCTTTCATTCAAGATAATTTTTACATGGTCATTTAGCATCAACATTAATTAAGTGATACTATGCCATTACTTGGTTTGGAGACACTGTTGAAACTGGCCCTGCTTTCTTCATGAGTCACATTGAGTACATTAGCCAGTTTTCAGACAGAACTGAAATCACAGAAGAGGGCTTGCGGTGGTGGGTTTGAGCTGGCGTGAGCCTCCCTCACTGTCTTCCCATAACCCACCCTTATTGGCTCGAGGAAATCGGATGTGCTGGCTGTGCCCATGTTAGCCTTTCATTGAAATAGCTTGAGCAAAAATAAGCATTTGGGTCCTCATCTGTTGATCTGACAAGTCAAATATATGTCATTATTTGACTAACCTGAAAGAAGTCAACAGGTGTTAGAGGTTTCTCATTTGCATTTTTTCTCACAAAATCAAACTAAGGGCTAAATCTTGTCTCTCCACTCTGACCTTACCACCCCTCCTCAACCTATCAGGCACCACAGAGTTCTTGGAAGTTGTTATTAGTAGTAGTGTTTCCTAAACTTAGCAGGTGCAGGAAGAATCGGTGACAAATAAGTACTGTAGGAAAATTCATCTTCAGTTTAAAACATAGTCTTAAAACATGAATTATGTTGCATAGCTGAAGGACTGTGTTTATCCTCTGCTCATTTTCTACAATTATTTATGTGAGACTTTTGTTACAGTACAAATAGTTAAGAAAGAGGGATGGCCAAGAAACTCACCCCTGGGACCTTACCTGGTTTTGTTTTTTATGCTAGCTTCCAGTTCTTAGTCTACAGATACATGTAAGTCTTTGTAGATGTAATTTTTCTGTGAGTATACTTTTGTATTGTAGTTTTCCCCCTTAAAATGTTATTGGCTATGTGAAAGGTCTTAAATTCAGAAATAATAATAAAAATGCACATGCCAGGTATTGGGTTTGTAAACTTGGGTGGGAATGTCCACATGCTTTCTCTGGAGCATGCACTCTGCAAAGAGGGACCTCAATAAAGAAGACTGTTCATCCAGTCCAGCCTCTACATTTGAAAGCAAGTTCAAGTTGGTGATTGCCCTCTCTTAGTTCTTCACAAGTGTGGCCAGATTACCTTTTTCAGGGTCAAATTACCTTTAGGTTTGTATAAAAGTCCAGGAGTAGTCAAGTTCATAGAGACAGAAAAGTAGAAGGGGTGTGTCCAGCAGTTGGGGGAAGGAGAATGTGGGGTTGGTGTTTAATGGGTACAGAATTTCCATTTAGGAAAACGAAAAATTTGGGTGGGGAATGGATGGAGATATAAATGTAAATATACTTAAGCCACTGAACTATTAAAAATGGCTAAAATGTTATGTGTATTTTATATATGTTATGTATAATTTACCACAATGAAATAAAGTGCAAAGAGTGGTTGTCTCAAGGGGGAAAGACTTTTGTTTTTGTGATAATACACTTATCCTAGGGGGATGTATTCCATGACCCCCAATGGATACCTAAAACCCTGGATTGTACAGAAATATATATATATATATGATATGTTTTTGTCCCATCCATACATATACTTTAGGGCTTCTCTTCGACATAATCAAATTGCCAGCATCACTCCTCTTGCACTTTGGGACCATTATGAAGTAAAATAAGCGTGAGTTGAGCACAAGCACTGTGATTCCTTGGCAGGTGATCTGATAATCTAAACAGCTATCAAGTGCCTGAGGGGTGGGGAGCATCCACAGCATGGATGTGCTGGATGAAGGGATGATTCGCATCCCAGGTGGGATGTAGTGAACAGGCAAGATGTCATCATAATTCTTAGAAGGGGATGCAATTTAAAGCTTATGAATTGATGGAAGTGTGGAACAGACTGACATACCTCTATGTAGGGTTAGGGGGACAAGAAGAGATAAACCAAAGAACTTATATACTTATAGCCCATGGACATGGGCAATAGGGTGATGAAGACCTGGGTGTGGGGGAGGAGATGGAAGGAGAGGGGGAAGGGAGAGAAATGGGAGATATCTGTAATACTGTCAACATTAAAAAATATTTTAATTTGAAAAATTAATTAAAACAAAACAAAACAAAAGGCTTATGAATTGTTTATTTCTGGAATCTTCCATTTAATATTTTTGGACTGTGGTTGACCGTAGGTAACTGAAACCACAGAAAGCAAAACCTCAGATAAGGAGGGGACTACTGTATAAGCTGTGGTCTTGCTTCTGGTCAGGTGTGGGATAGTCCAAATTTAAATTTGTTTTAGTTTAATGTATCTTTTTTGTAATCAGTTTTGTTGAGAGTATTGTGAAATTAGCTCTTCATAGGGTCCCCAGTTTATTTTGCTCAACTCACTAATGGGTGTTAGATGACTAATTTTAATAAAGATTTCTGTGTTTGGGAACTGCGAAGTCCAATTCAGTATAACACTCTGATATCTTGTAAATGTGGTTGTCAAAGAAAAAGTGCCACCTGTCTAAGAGGACCTCTCCTGTGTCCACACCTATGCTGCTGCTGGCACTTGATGGACTAAGATGAAAAACCGCAGTTTCCAGTCATTAGCAGTTCAAGTGACTCTTCCATTGCCGAGATGTCCTGATTCTGGCCCTTTGAAAACTCCCTCTCCTGCTACTTACATTTTCTCTTAAGTTTTGATGGGTCATTGCAGAGAATATAATTATATTCTGTAACTAGCTTGCATTAACTTTCCTGGGAGAGAGGAAACAGATTTTGAAGGGCTTTATCTTTCCTTTGAAATTTAGAATGTCAACTAGGTTCTTGAAATGACTCTTACTTACGGGGTTTCAGAAAGAAAAGACGAGTGAATTTTAGAAATTGTACTTGAAAAAGCGAGAGTTTGATCTCTTTACTAGTCCTGAAATCAGAATCTTCCCCTACTTTTAAGTCTTTGCTTGCATACCATTTTAGGTGTATTCTTTCGTTTCAGGCCCAAAGGCCAAAACTTACTTTTGGTGGTTACTATGCTTGTTGAAACAGAAAACTGAACAATATTAGGACTTTTGAAAATGTGCATTTAGAAAGCTTTTAACCTTTTGTTCAAGAGGCTCTGAGATACTTTCCAAAACTACTCTCAGCCACTGATGTCTAATGTTTCTTTCAAAGCCCAATACAGAAACTTCATCCAGGAGGTTTACTGGGCAGATCTTACATGACTTACTGCCCTGTTTTCCTAATCTTTTCTACATCATGTCTGCTGGTTGCTATGTTCCTTGGTATTATGAATATTCCTTATGCATGTGGTCACTGTGGATAAGAGCTTTTCTATAATTCTCTGCCTTTTTCCTCTCCCTAGCCCCTTCTTAGGCCATTCTCTGAACATGTCAAGCCATTTAAACTGCCAAAAGAAAGGAGCTGCTCTTTCTTTTCCTTCATAGAAATCATGGGAGTCTTAATGCATAGACTCAGTTTTGGGGAGGGTATGAGGGAGGGTGGGGGGCTTTGCTGTATTTTAGTGCAGTCTTAGGCCGGCTGTCTGAACTGAAAATCTGTAATGTGACATTTATTAGCTCCATAAAAGTTTAATATTAATTGGCTTTCCACCAACCACTTTTTGAAACATCATGGAAAGTACTGAGTTTTTATTTATTTAGTAAGAATTTTCTTTTAAAAAGGAGATAATCTTTTGCTGTGCAGAAGCTTTTTATTTTGATATAGTCCCATTTATTTATTTTCCCTTTAGTTTCCATTGCCCTAGGAGCTGTGTCGGTGAAGAAATTCTTTTGGCATATGTCTGAGATTTTGCTACCTGTGGACTCCTCTAGTATTTTTATGGTTCCCGTCTTATGTTTAAGTCCTTTATCCCTTTTGAGTTTATTTCTGTGTATGGTGTAAGTTTGTGGTCTAGTTTCATTTTTTTGCACATATCTGACCAAATTTCCCAGCACCATTTATTAAAGAGACTGTCTTGGCTCCATATTTGCCAATGATATCTCTGATAAAGGTTTAATCTCCAACATTTATAAGGAACTCATACAACTTAAAAAAAGGAAGATAAACAATCCAATCAAAAAATGGGCAACAACTCATACAACTTAACAAAAGGAAGATAAACAACTCTATCAAAAAATGGGCATCAGACCTAAATAGACACCTTTTGAAAGAGGACATAAATAAGGCTGAGAGACATATGAAAACATGCTCAAAGTCATTAATCACCCAAGAGATGCAAATCAAAACAACAATGAGGTACCATCTCACACTTATCAGAATGACTATCCTCAACAAATCAACAAATGACAAATGCTGGAGAGGATGCGGAGAAAAAGGAACCCTCATTCACTGCTCGTGGGAATGCAGACTGGTGCAGCCACTGTGGAGAACAGTATGGAGTTTCCTCAAAAAACTAAAAATGGAACTTCCATTTGACCCAGTGATCCCACTTCTAGGAATATATCCCAAGAAACCAGAAACACCAATCAGAAAGGATATATGCATCCCTATGTTCATAGCAGCACAATTCACCATAGCTAAGATTTGGAAACAGCCTAAGTGCCCATCAGCAGATGAATGGATTAGAAAACTGTGGTAGCATCTACACAATGGAATACTATGCTGCTGTAAAAAGGAAGGGATTCTTATCATTTGCAGCAGCATGGATAGAACTAGAGAGCATCATGCTAAGTGTGAAATAAGCCAGTCAATGAAAGAAAAATACCACATGTCCTCACTCATCTATGGATAATGATAACCATTATAAACTGGTGAATAAAAATAGATACAGAGGCAGAACAGCATCAAACAGACTGTCAAATTACAGCAACAAGGACAGGGAGGGTTGGGGGGGGGGTAATAGATCAACCAAAGGATTTTTATGCATGCATTTAAGCATAACCAATGGACAGAAAACACTGGGGGGAAGGGGAGGCTGGGGGAAGGGCAGGGGGAAAAAGAGATATATGTACTAATTTTTGTAATACTTTATGAAATAAAAATATAAAAAATAAAAAAAGAATTAAAAAAATGCTTTAACCCTGAAAAAACACACAACAACTTTGGCACATCTATACAATGTAATACTATGCTGCTGTAAAAAGGAAGGAACTCTACCATTTGCAACAGCATGGATGGAGCTGGAGAGCATTATGCTAAGTGAAATAAGACAGAGAAAGATAAATATCACATGCTCTCATTTGTGGATTATAATGAACAACATAAACCAGTGAACAAAAACTGATGTAGAGACAGAGAAGCATCGATCAGATGCTCAAAACTCAGAGTGAAGGTGGGGGAGATGGGGATGAAGGGGAGAGATCAACCAAAGGACTTGTATGCATGCATATAAGCATAAGCAATGGATGTGGACAACAGGGGGTGAGGGTGAGAGCAGGAGTCGGGGGATGAGAGGACATTGGGGGGATAAGGTTCCATTTGTAATCTTCTATAATAAAAGAGAAACATGCAAATGTGACCATTACCACCAGCCAATCAGAGTGGCTGTATGCAAATTAACTCAGCCAAGATGGAGGCAAACAGCCAATCAGAGCAGCTGTATGCAAATTAACCCAGCCAAGATGGAGGCCAACAGCCACGGAACTAGAGCAAATCAAAGGGTTCTGTAGCAACTGCCTGCCTATGCTGGCAGTTGGAAGTGGCACCAGGGCACCAGGGCACCAGGAAGTGGGAAAGCAAGGTGGCGGGCCGGGGAGCGG
>PVJC01007927.1:0-49892 GCA_004026665.1 Murina feae
ACACAGGCCTGATTGCAATACCATCACACGGCCTCAATATGTTGAATACAAACATTTTTGAGTAAAGTTACTTAGTATTATACACATTACTGTGGGAGGACATTTTCAAAATGTGATTATTTAATTTTAGTGACAATAAATTGTTCTAGAGAGTAATTGCTCAAATAGTTCAAAGATTTTCCCCCCCATTTTGTTTCCATTTAAAAACAATAAAACAATGTCAACCGCTGGAAAAAGATGTTTTCTTCTTGTTTGGTATATCTGGGGACATGCATTTAATTAGTAGCTGTTTTAAGTTTTTTTCAAATGTAGTTTCTGAAAGTCTGGGCTAGAACATAGTCCTTTTAGATACATCACTTAAAGTGTGATCTAATAGTTTAGTCAACTTGGATTTAGTAGACCAGAGTTGAAGAAGTATTAATATCATAGGATTTATATCTAGAATCTAGATTTTTAACATTAGACAACTGATAAGGGAAAATAAATGCTGTGAAATTCTTTTGATCTGATGAAAGAATGGTCTTATGTATCTTTGAAAATTAGTTCATCTTTTAAAAAAATTAACTTCTGAAAGAAACTCTTCCTGGGGACTATTGAATCAATTAGGGTAAGGAATCAAGATTGAGTTAAAAGTAGTCCATTCCCAATGAGCCACAGAAATTGAGTCATAAGAGATTAGATATTCTTGAAGAAATAAATGACTTAAAGTACCCAGGGTCTTAGAAGTCAGAAGATATATTTTTTGTTGTTATTAATCCTCACCAGAGGATTTTTTCCATTGATTATTTTTAGAGAGAGTGGAAGGCAGGGGAGGAGGGAGGGGGAGAGAGAGAGAGAGAGAGAGAGAGAGAGAGAAACATTGATGTGAAAGAGACACATAGAATGGTTGCCTCCCATATGCACCTCAACCAGGAACAGGGACTGAGCTTGCAAATCAGGTATGTGTGTCATTGACTAAAATCGAACCTGGGACTCTTCAGTCCAGAGGCCAACGCTTTGTTGCCTAGAGTAGAAGATATCTTTTTAGAGCTGCATTTTTGGGTGAAATATTTTCTTTAGTTTTCAACTTAATATCAATTGTAATCTGGTTCCTCAACCAAAATCAACATTTTAGCAGAAAAAAATCTTGGATAGCTAAACATAAATTCCCCCACAGAGATTTATTATAATCATAATCATGTCCTTGTTTTAAAACTCAGTATGCATTATTTTATTTTATTAAGTTTTTAGTTGTCTGCAAGAAAGTTTTATTTGAAGTGTGGTCTCAATCCTTTTGCCAGAAATTTAGTGTCACGGTTATATTCATTATGCCAAGTCATTCAATGATAAGTCTTCTGGGAATAGTTATTGCTGATTCCACCTTGTTTAAAATCTATTCAGAGAAAGTTAAAGTAATTTTTTTTCTCCACAGGGAAAATTAATAATATTGTACATTCTTTTGTTCTCAGGAGGTTAATATTGAAATTGGTCAATTATTTTCTCCATGTAAAAATATTTCCCTCTAATGTAGTTATTATAGTTATACATATTATATATAAAACACTTAGAAATAATAATGTTGAGGTTCAGAATGAGATTTGATTTTATGTGAAATTTTTAAATGAAATATTTAAAGCAGAAAATTTGAGAGAACAGGATACATGTACCAGGAAATTTTAGTAGATGTGAACATTTACATATGTGCTTCACTTATTACGTAATAAACAACACAGATGTGGTTCAAACCCTCTTTTCATTCCTCCCTGATCACATTTCTTCCTTTTACCATATTTTTAAACCTCACTTTCAAATTGCTTGAATAATATGGTTTCTTATGTGGCTTTTAATTTTTAAATTGTGGTTTAAAATCCTCTGGATGTTTTATATTGTGACCTTTACATGTGTCTAGGTTGTCACATTTTTGTACACTGATGTTTTTCCTTTTTCTGGAGGCATTGTGAGCTCTAAAAGAGGGATATTTTGATTCATTTGGCTTACCTCTTCATTCCTTTTATTTCCTTATAACATCCTTAGATAGTGGGCAAAATATTTGTTGCTTTCCAAATTCATTGGGCAATGTTTTCCTTCAATCTCCATGGGTTGTGAAGTTGGTTACGGACTTCTGAAATGGTAGCATGAGGAGCTTCCCAGATCTGCTCTGCAGGAAAACAGCCATAACTTTGGGAAATTATCAGAGAAAATGTCAAGAACTTAACAGTCTTTGAAAATCATCCTGAAGACTTAAAAATGTAAAAACATTTATTCAAAAAAATCTACTAAATCTCAGTAAGAACAGCCAGTTTGATATAATTGAGCACTGTGGTCTGTTCCTTCCACCTTCCCCTTAATTCTCATCCTCAAGTCAGGATGATGGAAGATCCACTCTGGGAAGATGTGGCAAAAAAGGTGGGGCTCCCTCTCCCCTTAGCTCTCAGTCTGTGATATTTGAGTGTTCCCAGAAGGAGTAGGCCAATGATCGGGCCTAAACCAGCAGTAGGACATACCCTGAGGGGCCTCAGATTGGAGAAGGTGCAGGCTGGGCTGAGGGACACCCTCTCCCCCATGCACAAATTTCATGCACAGGGTGTCTAGTGGTTAATAAACATTTTGAAAATATATTGATTGGTGAATTTTAAAGTATCCAGGACATCTGAGAAATCAATATGCCTGTTTTCATTCAAATATGGTTATTTGTAAAACTGATTAGATTAGATATGTGTAACTTAAAATTTCACCATTTCAGAGAGGCTTGCTGAAGAAAAAAGTAGCCTTAATAGTGAAGTATCTTTTAATGCTGCTCAGTTAAAAAAGACTTGAAGATTTAATTATATTGAAATGTGTTTTCTAAAAACACAGATTATTTCTCTCTGCCTCAAAGTTGCATGGGGATCAAATGAAATAAACATGAGGCTGAGATCAGGTGAAGGAATCAGGAGCTTGCGGTCTTGGCAACAGTATCCTTCTGTGCTTTTAATAGTATAAATAGCAAAGTGTAGACTTATCAAGGGTGACAACATCATTACTTTAGCGTCTCCATGTATTAGGAACTAATATGTGATCAAATGCTGAATGTGTGTCTCCTTGTATCATGTGACTATTAGGCCCATATGTACTTGGCAAAGCTATAATATACAACAATAAGGAGATTAATTTCAGAACAATTTTTAAAAAGAAGAGATATCATCCAATTTTGTTCTATGAATGTGGACAATTTTGCGATTTAGCGAACTAATCCTTTCTTTGACTACATACGTATGTACAATACAGGGTACATTATCTATACTAATAATAGGCAAATATGTAAATTAACCATCCTTTCGCAATGCCCAAAGCCAATCAGGAGTGAGTATGCAAATTAACCCAACAAAGATGCCAGGCCTGTGGGCAGCGTGCACACAGACACACACACACAGGCACCAAGCAGCTGTGGTCCTGGGGACACCACTGGAGTGTCCAGTCCTGTCAGCTCACCCTGGGAGCAGCTGAAGTTCCCAGTACTTTTCGTTTCTGCAGCCCCTGGACTGTAAGAAAAACCAAGAGCGTGGGGAGCACCAGGAATGCTGGGAATCATAGTTCTGGTGGCAGACGCATTGGAGGATCTCCTAGACACTAGAGCAAAGTGAGTCTGGAGCAAGTTACTGTTGCAGGTGCGGGATGGAGGGAAAGCAAAGGTGAGAGACATAAGTAAAGTCAGAGTGTCGAGGAAATATTAAAAGGAAGATATCCTGCAACTTCTAGGAAATCTCCACCAATGGAGCAAAGAAAAAAAAAGACCTCTATTATTCTGTGAGCACAAAACCAAACTGGGTTGGGTCTCAGACAATTCACTCATATGACTGCAAAGACAGACAGAAACGCCTGGGTTGGAGAGGGCTCCCCTGAGGGTTCCCAGATTGGAGAGGGTGCAGGTCGGGCTGAGGGATCCCCCTCTCCATGCACGAATTTCATGCACCAGCCCCCTAGTTTGTCATATAATGTCACTTCACATTGCTACTGCTTGTTCCTAAGTCATTCATTGTGGTAAATTGTGTCTTTGAAAGATATTATGTACTTCCCTGCACATCTAAATTACCACTACTTAGACACTAAGCAGAACTGTCTGGATGTTCTTTTCAAAGGGCACCTTTACACAGAATCAACTTAATTACATTGATTGAAAAGGGCTACAAATGAGCATGCAAAATAAAGCCTCGGACAGCATGCCCTGCAAATGCAAGAGCTCTGTCAGCTTCTTCAAATACCACAGCAACTGAATTGTGAGAGCAAAATAGGTTTTAAAATATATCAAGTGGCACATTTGTCATCTAAATTAAATATGCTGCAAAAGACTTCATGCAACTCTCTAAGTTTATTCTGTAACATCAACTCATTTTGGATGACAGACATTTAGTTGCTTTGATATATTACTATAATTATAAAAGCACAAGAGTTAACTTTAAAGTGTATGGCAATAAATTTTTAAAAGCACAAAAAATATTATATTATGGAGAGAACTAATGAGAACCCTGGGTTGATAACTTAATCTCATAGGGGACATTCATTTTAATATCATTAAGACTCATGTAAGAAAGATAGTAACATACAGGAAACACATTTTTGCTTACTCAAATACTAATTATAATAATAGATAACATTTTAATTGCCTGCTTTTCCTTGAAATTTCAATATTTTTGAAAAATGAACTACTTTGTAAATAAATTCTAGTTTAATAAATATTTAAAAAATGAATTATTTACACAAGTAAGTTTTTGTCTTTAAATTGGCCTAAACATTTTTGTAACTAAAAAATAAGATTAAAATTTCCATGTTCAAATAAGCTTATATGTACATATGTAATTAATATAAATACAGAATTATTGTTTGCAAACATCTATAATGATGAGAAATAATTCTGGGAAACAGTATCTTATATCAAACTTTTATTAGGAATATTAACCTAAAAATTGTTTCTGTTTTTCCTTAGGCTCAACATTTTTTTAAAAACTCAATTAACTGCTAAATTCATGTAATTACAAAGGACAAAATGAATTTCATAAAAAAGCTATTTATCTCTCTCCAGAGTTAATGGTAAAAGTCCAAATGAGCTAATAAGATTACATATAATATTTTTCTAAAAACACACATGTTCTTTTAAATCTTATATTTTTGTTTTATTTTTCAATTAGAGTAGACATACAATACTATATTAGTTTCAGGGGTACAACATAGTGATTAGACATTCATATATCTTAGGTAGTAATTATCCCAATAAGTCTATACCCATCTGATACGATAAATAGTTTTGTTTTAAAGAACTTTTATCCATGTGGTTTCAAACTTTATAACTTACTTTTATTCACCTACCAAAAATATAATTGTAAAAAAATAAGCATCTCACATTAATTCGTAATGAATGATTTGACTTTTGAAAAACAACAACAAAAATGTTTGCCTTTCATGAATTTTTACATTGAGCTAAAACAGATCAATATTATTTGAATTAAATAAGAATTCTCTGAAATAAATGTACCTCTTTTGAGTTCTCTAGGATATATTCAGGGTTTTATTGGCTATACGTTTTAAATAAATGGATATCAGGCAGCATGTTATGAAGTTTCATTTTGCTGGGGATAGAGTCTTATCTTGCTTGAGGCTTATTTGGCCACTTTGATCAACAGCAGTTGTTGCATTATCTGTGATTAGGTTTCACCTGCACCAGTTCATCTCTCTCACCATCCTCAATTCCCAGGAAGATAAATAAATTTAAAACCAGCAGAGAATACAACGTAGGGCATAGAGGGCAAAATAAACACAGCATCTAACTATGCAATAACCAGCAGCCACTAAAACACAATTTGTTATTTCAGTGCATTAAATAGAAAATAAAAAAAAAATATGCAACCATATATTTTGTATAAAAGTAGCAGGTTAGATACTTAACAGAAAGTAAACAGGCTTTTTATAGGGAGTAATTAGCATAACGCAAAGAGAACATGAAACAGAAAGAATTATAAACCTAGGGTCTCCCTCACTCATTCTACACTGAATTTTTTCAATTCCTTTAGAAGCAATGCCATAAATGATGGCTTGATGTGTATGTCAACCCAGAGAAGTCAATTAATTAAGTAATTTATTTATCAAATATATTTTTTGTTGATTTCAGAGAGAAAAGGAAAGGGAGGGAGAGATTGAAACATCAATGATGAGAGAGAATCAGTGATTGGTTGCCTCCTGCACACCCCACACTGGGGATTGAGCCTGCAACTCAATGTGCTTTGACCTGGAATCAAACCTTAACCTGGTTCATAGGGCCATGCCAAAAACTGAGCCATGTCTGCTGGGCTAGAGAAGCCAATTTAACCTACAATGTGACTTTTAGGATCCTATTGGACTAGAGCATCATATATCTGGATAGCACTTGTCATAAAGGTGTTCCTTTCAGTAAGTTCATTAAAAATGAAAATATTCCATGAGCAATTGATATCCTATGACAGATGGCAAAAAGACAAGACAAAGAAGCAACTAAAACAGAACAAAAAACAACAACAAATCAAAGAAATACGAACAGAACATATCTAAGAACATGAGGTAATAACAATTCTTTTTTTTAAAAATAAATTTTATTGATTTTTTATAGAGAGGAAGGGAGAGGGATAGAGAGTTAGAAACATCAATGAGAGAGAAACATCAATCAACTGCTTCCTGCACACCTACTGGGGATGGGCCGGCAACCAAGGTACATGCCCTTGACAGGAATCGAACCTGGAACCTTTCAGTCTGCAGGCTGATGCTCTATCCACTGAGCCAAACCAGTTAGGGCAAGTAATAACAATTCTTTATAATAAAAGCCTAATATGCTAAGTGTCATTTGACCGTTTTACCAGTTGCTATGACATGGACTGACCATCAAGGGGCAGATGCTCTATCTGGTAGGTTAGCTTGCTGCTGGGGTCCCACCAATTGGAACTGGATAAGATGGGCTGGACATGCCCTGGGGCTCCCCCGAGTCCCTCCCCAGCCTCTAAAATATTTCTTCTAATTAATTTCTTTTCAATGTGCAAGAACCCGTGCACTGGGCCTCTAGTCTGAAATAAATGATAGCAAAGGCAGTTACTTTCTGAATCACCTCAGTTGAGGAAGCTTTTCTTCCTTTGTTTGCCATTCTACTTACAATAAATAGGCCTCTCTAAATGGTATTCATTAGGCTCACACTTCCATATCTTACTACCAAAATTCTATCATCAAATTAATGTTGCTTTACTGTTGTAGTTCTCCCATTATATTATGTCTGAATTAAAATCAGGGACCAAATCCTTCTAATTTCTAACATAGCAATTGCTCAAAACATCTGCATAACTGAGTCTTATGTTTCAAAATAGCATTTTATGGATATAATTCCCAAGATTCCTGATTTCATATTTTATATTTAACAATTTGCTAAGGTTATTTCAGGATAAAATTTATTAACATACTAGAGGCCCAGTGCTGGAGGGAGGGGGCGGTCCCTCAGCCTGGTCTGCCACCTCTCACAGTCTGGGAGCTCTCAGGGGTGGGAAGCAACCCAGCAATCAGTTGAAGATGATGCCCCCATCACACTTCTGCTGCTGCTACTACTGGCAGCACAAGCGTTAGCCAGCCCTGATTACTTGTACTTTGGGGCAGCCCTGGATGGCTGGGGGGCTGCAAGGACTTTGGGCCTACCCCTGCCATGCCTGCTGCCCTGGCGGGCTGATAGGATTGGGCAGTACCATCTTTGAGGGCATGACAGTCAATTAGCACATCCCTCTTTATTAGATAGGACGTGTGTCTGATGCCTCTGCTCTCATCTCCGGTATTCCCATGACACACAGGACACACACAGACATACACACAGATACACACACACAGAAAGACACACAGACACACACAAGGACACACAGACACACATGCAAATGTACATACTCACACAAAGAAAATTTTTTTTTTAATCAATCTGGTTTCTTAGCGAGGGCACCTAACTCAATCCACATTATAAAGGAACTAGGAAGTAAAGAGTGGGAAGTTCAGGCTGGGAAAGAATAAATAAAAGAAAAAAGTACTTTGAGAGTTATTGTTGTGGATTTTGACTTAGTCTTATTAACCTTTTCCCAGAAGCACAATTTCAGTATTGGAATGCCTCTTCAATCACATTTTTGCTGATGGGGCTGTGCACCTTTATGAACGCTGCAAAGTTTGGTCCATGTGAGCTACTGGTTTTATTAGATCACACTAAGGGGCAAATATCTAGGATTTGATACTTAAGCTATAGCATTCAGCTGCTCTTCAGATTAAAAGCTTTGCTTTAGACCAAGTCAAGAACATGCCTCAACCATGACAGTCTCATCCTTGGAAATATGCTAAAAATATCAAAATTTGAACAGATAGGGGCTATTGCAGGCCTGAGAATATAATAATAGAATCAATACTAAATTCAGAATCTCAATTTATTTCCTGGCTGTATGGTTTGGGTGTGAGCATGCACTCCAATAAAGATCCGTAAATGAAATTACATGGGTTTGTGAAATGAAAGTCACTTTACCCTTAATAATAATTAATAGTAATAATAACATTATAAGCAGATCTAACATTTATTGCATGCTTTCTCTGTGCAAGTACTGCTTTGCACATCAATATTTCTTTGTCTTAGACAATGATATTAGTTCCATTTCACAGATAAAAATATTAAGGCACAGAGAGGTTAAGTAATGAGCCCATAATTAAACATGAATGAAGCATATAAAGGACTTAAATCTGGTTCCATAAGCTCTACTCTTACTCCCCATATTGTACTCTAATATTTCTTAAGAAACCAGGCATTGGTCCTAGGCAGCTAGGTCAATGTCAGACTTGATGGGATTAGTTGCATGCTTCTCGCTGCACCTTTAGTTAATCAGTACCTCCAAGGATTATGAATGCTGATGGGGACTTGCAGATAATCAGTCTTTGGAGCCACTGGTAGCTGCTGTTTCCCACTGAAAATCAAAGATGTATCGGTAACGTGTGATATGGACAGGAGTAGTTGTTAAGTTGTGTTTGTCCATGTTGATTGCTACGACAATACACTGGGCTGGGAGTCCTCAGGCTACATATAGTTGTTATCCATGCATATACTTGTACATCATCCATGTCTTCAATATTGTGGAAGATGCTACACTGCTCTTGAGTGGGAGAACTGCTATGTATGGTGCTCGAAATGAATGTCAAATGCTGTAAACATGCCAGTAAAAAAGGGTAATGGACCCACTTTTACCTTCCAAATGACAGAGCTACAAGAGAAGGCCATTTGCCAAAGGACATTAAACTTAGCCTTGAAGAAGTAGGAACTGCTCTACCAGATTTATTTAGTGGAGAATTGTGGTCAACATCATGTAAACCTGGATTTCTCAAGTTTTACTGGTGAAATTAATCAGGACACAGTGAAAGTTGGCATCCCCATGCTACGAGGACCCTCATAAGATACAAATATTCATGAATATAAAATTTAAAAGAACAAGTTGAATTATGCCATTGCTTATTTTCTTTAAAAATGGCAAGTAGCATCTTATTTATCTAACAAGAATAATCACATAAGGAAAACTAGATCTGAGGTACCACGAGTAAGCCTTTTAGTATTCACTTTAGACTCACCATTATATAGTTTAGTTAAAACAAATTTCTAGAATTAGTTAGATGTGCATGTACTCTGAGAAAATTTAGTCAACTAGCTTGCCAGCCCTCGTATCTGATCACACACAGAGATATTTATCCCTAAGTCAAGTATGTGTCTGATTAATAGGTAGCCTTGTGAATAAAGGAAGAAAAGATGAAAGAAAATTCTATAGCAGCACAAGCCAGCCTTGCATACGGCAAGTAAATAGCCAATTTTAAAGGGATTGTTATTCTGAAAGCCAGGAGCAATTTTAAAGAAGCATTTGCTATGACAACTCGATAATGAACAGCGCTGGCCCCTTCGCCATTTCTGAGGCTTACACAAGCTCAGTAGGGAGTGAATTGTCCGAACTAGGAGACTAATTGAGGGGGAACAATTCTTCCATTTTGTGAGAATGGATTAAAAGATACACATTTTGGAAAACTAAAACCAATAATAATATCTTGGCCCAAGTACACATGTGCTGGAAACACAAAGTGAAGAAAGATGAGTTAATGAATGAGACTTAGAAATACAAGTTCTGCAATACCTGTGACGTGCATACCAGTGCTCGCTTAATTTGAGTGCATTTTGCACCCCCTGGGGAATGTGAAGGAACGCAGAATCCTAGCTATGCATTATCCTAACTGTCTTGCCCTCAGGAGACACATCGTTACTTATTTACAGCCCAACCAGCGCTTTTTACTGCAGACCACAAATTGCTTTACAAACTTTCATGTTGATTTTAACTGAATTGCCAGATTTGCCTCACAGCTTGAACCAAATCACAGCCTATAATAGCTGATCAACAGAGGCGTCTTTTGAAACCGGACGCGTTTCAGTTAAGGGAAAGGCATCTCTAGCTTCACACCCTGTCTGGTGCATCTGTAAACTAGGGGGACCCTTTCACATGGAATGTAAAACCAGCACTAAAATGTCTGGGGAGAATAGTTCTTCAGGAGGGAGCATACTAGCTCTACTTATGCAACTTTAATAGTAAAGACATTGCACCAATTTTTAAAGGCAAATTGTACATTGAGGTCAACTGGGTGCATGTTTTTATTTCAAAAGTTCTATTTATTGAGGATAAAGATGAGGCAATGTGATGCATTGCCCTCGCCAGTTTGACTCAGTGGGGTCTGGCCTGTGGATTGAAAGGTCCCGGGCTCAATTTCAGTCAAGGTCACATGCCCGGGTTGTGGGCTCAATCCCCCGTAAGAGGCATGCAGGAGGCAGCTAATCAATGATTCTCTCATCACTAATGTTTCTGTCCCTCTCCCTCTCCCTTCCTCTCTGAAATCAATAAAAATATATTTTAAAAATAAAATAAATCTGTGATGCGTTTGTCACTATAGTAGTGAAAAAAATCATACACTTTTTGTAATCTGTGAAAACACTTCCGTTCACATACTTGTGGCACCTTTGTCTAAAGTAAGTTTTTAAAGAAAATGCTCATGTCTGGTCCATAGCTCCCTGCAAAATAAATGTGTTTATTCTGCTGAACACCAGATATGGCCATCCAGGCGATCACAGCCCTGTGGTAACCCAAGAGGCCAAAGATGATGTCTGCTACCATATGCTTCTTTACGCTGGAAAAGACACGGCTATGTTCATGCTCTTCAGTGGGAGGGTTCTGCCTCTCCAGAGCAGCCATCAATTCTATAAGTGAAACGATTCTATAAGTGATCACAGCTGATCAATAAGAGCTGCGCATCAGCTCCTGACTCCAAGGCACAGGCCAGCCTGGAAAGTCATTTGTCGCAGTAAGAACCTTGACCTCCTTTTCAAACTGTCCTCTCCGGCCTTTGTCCCCTTCCTGCCCCCTCCTCAGACGCGTCCCAACCAGGGCAGAAAATCAAAGCAACTGAATATCTACCACATGCTTCCAACCATGCTAGGCATTTCGCTTACACTATTTTTAAACCTGTTTCAACACTTCATGCCAAACAAAGCAGTAAGTGATGTTTAAAAAGAAAATGAAAAAAAAAAAAATAGTCCATAAGCTTCTTCTGCCGCACAAAGTTTTTGTTTTGAATATGTCTCTTCCTAATTGTTTGGAATGACAGCATATAATCTCCCAGCCCTGCAGGGGATTGTTCTCTGTTGTGTTTGCTCTGATTGCCTGGAAGAAAAAATATATACATATTTGAAATGTCTTTCTTCAAATAAGTACACACTATAAATGATAATTTCCTATTAAGGCATTTTTGGATTTATGTCAAATGTACTATTGATCCCACACTGGGGACTGAGTCCACAACTGGGCATGTGCCCTGACTGGGAATTGAATCGCGACCTCCTGGTTCATAGGTCGACGTCCAACCACTGAGCCACACCAGCCAGGCTGGTCTCTTCATCTTTTATATGTTTCCCACTAGTCTAGAAAAGGGAGTTGCTGAAACCACACAGTCGGCTCACCGTTTTCACAGTGCCTGGACTCGCTGCTGTGTCCTCATCCAGCTGCTGTGGTGTCTCTTCTTGGAGGGGAGAGCCCTTCTCTCTCTGTCTTTCTTTTATTTTTTTCTCTTAGGGGAGAAAGCCCAAGGCAGGGTCTGCATCTCACTCTTCTGCGCAGCTCCCACATGCATTCTGGACAGTGTCTAAACTCAAGCCTTTCTTGGTCGTTTAGTCTGGTTATACAGATTGTAAATTCCTCCACTTCCTGGGGGGCTCACAGAGGGCTAAAAAATTATAACAAATCCTCAAAATAGATTTCTAACGGTGTTTTTGTAAAAATAGGAAAGTCTTCTAAATGTTAAAGACTCTTCATTCTGAAGGGAGGTGGGAGAATAGCTCTGATTCAGAGCAGCTTCACTTTTTCTCTCTTAAAGGGAGTCGGTGGTAAATACAAAGCCCTGCATTTTAAAGCGTCGTCTTGATGAAAAATACACCGGGTTTTTCTATTCAGAGTCTAGGTCACAATGAGTGACAGTGGCCCCAGCAATGATTCCTTTTGCTGCTTTACTGAAACTAGTTGTTGTTAAATTAAATATCACACGATTTTTAACTAAAATTATGCCCTAGAATGAGCTATATTTGGGACTCTTCCTGATATAACAGTTTATGTGTCTCTTCTTTAACCTTGTGTTGGATTTTTTGTAAAGTAAAATATAAAACAAACACCATGATTTTAAAAATCTTGGATGTTGTCTTGCTGCGGACTGAATTGTGTTAGCCCAAAATTAATTGTTTAAGCCCAAATTCCCATTCCCAATACAACAATATTGAAGATGTGGCCTATGGGAGATAATTGGGATTAGAAGAGGTCATGAGGGTGGGGTCCACATGATGGAATTAGTACCTTATATAAAGAGACAGCAGAAAACTTGCTTACTTTCCTTCTGCTATGTGAGGATACAATAAAAAGGTGGCCATCGACAAGACAGGAAGTGAGCCCGTACCAGGGACTGACTACTACAAGACCTTAAATTTGGACTTCCCAGCCTCTAGAACTGTGGGGAACAAATGCCTGTTGTTCAAACCACCCAATCTATGATATTTTGCTATATAGAGCAGGCTGAGCTGAATAAGGTACTTCCCAATTGGTATGAGATTGCAAATGGTTCATGAGCTAAATCTGAAGCTGAGTTTGTCATGTAGGTTAAGTTTTAGCTTCACAGCACATAACATTATCGATATCTGTCTTCAAATTTCACATAGCCAGTCCTCCCTCCTCCATAGATAGTAAATTCTATTTATTTATTTTTAATATGTTTTTATTGATTTGAGAGAGAGAAGGAAGGAGAAGGAGAGAGATATAGAAATATCAATGAGAGCATCATTGATCAGCTGCTTCCTGCTTGCCCCGCCTCCCCACCCCCCCACCCCCCACCCCTGGGGATGGAGCCTAGAGCCCAGGCATGTGTCCTTACTAGGAATAAAACCCATGCCATCTTGGTGCATGGGTCCATGCTCACCCAACTGAGCCACTCAGCCTGGGCAACAGTGCCTTTCAATTAGATTAACGGAGTTAATCCTACTTATGGATCTACTTTGATGACCATCCCAAGGTAAAAATTGGTTACTCCTCCTTCAATTGACAACTTTCCATTATTATCAGAGTTAAGAAAGACTCAAAATCTAAGTCTGAAAAGCTTGAGTTAGGGCCCATCTAATGCCCCAGACTCTGGGCTACATTGTGGTACTAAAATAAGATTTTCTGACAATCTCAGAGGGCAATACTCATCAGGAAGTTCAGTTGAAGTCAAGGCTTGGTCTCAGTTTAGCATCCACAGACCCCTGTCTTTCAGTTCACATTTTAGAATTGTTCCCCTGGGATGGAGATGGGGCAAACAGGCAGCTCCAGAAAAATTCAAACTCATGCAAATGACTGGAAATGTATTTCTTTTGAATCCCCGAAATCATCATCTTTTTGCATATTTGTATAACAAAAAGACACTGAAGAAAAAATGTTCAACTTAAAGTTGCAGAAGTAAAACAACAAATATATTCTCTATTTGGTCAGCAACCACACAGGCCTGCCAACGCCATTAACATCATTTAGATCAAATTCCTTGGATAAATTAGCAGCTTTCATATGTCTAGTTTAAATGAGCTCAATTGTAGGTATGGTGGAATTGGGGTCAAAGAAATGGCATAGGTTCAGACCTGGTTCTGATTACCAAGATTTATAGAATATGTTTTTGCGTTTAACCCTTATTGTAATTTTGCCAATGAGTGTTTGGCTAACCTCTGCCTCCTGAACATCAAGTTTCCATTCCCTAACATCCTTCTATGCTTTTAATTTGTATCCTCCTGCTCCTTGCCGGAGTCCTGCTGTTTCTTCACACACTCCCTAGGGCGGCAAGCCTGAAGGACTGGCTTGCATATGGACGCTTCAGTCACATCCTACATCTAGGCAAGAATCCCTTGGATCTTCCCAAATAGAACACCATCTCAAGCATTTAATGTACAAACTATATTAAAAGTAATGGTGACTCGTAATTAGCAATAGACTTCGAGATAGCATTGTGAGCAGCATTTTCCAGTCTATAATTACTCTACAATGGCATTCAGTTAAATACTGTGTATAAGCAGTTTTATCTGTCAGCATCAGAATTATCTTTACAAATAGATTCTTTTCTCTAGAAGAGAACTCTCACAATGTTCACCAGAAGTACATGTTAAAGCTAGTATTTTGTACATATGAAACCAGATTAAATAATTTCCTGTTGAGTGAATGATGTGTTAAGGATACAAGTCTAATTGTTTATTGTGACTTTCTATATTCAGACATGTTCTAATGCAGGATATTTACAAATATAAGTATTGAAAATAGATAAAACAGGAGTGAAGAAAATTGCTAGTTTTTTGGTGCTGAAAGATATAAAGACAAAAACTCAACCAACTGATAGCTTCATAAAAAATACGTTTTTGGGGACATTTTCAATAATATAAAAATGTTTTTGAAAAGATAATATGAACCTAGTGCTTCTTAAAGAAACAGTAAGACACTCACCTCTGTGAGGGATGCAGAGTTCATTAACAATGTCCTGGGCAACCAATGCCATTGCATCAGGCAGCTCAGCAACGTGGCTCTGTTTTCACTCAAGTTGTCCCTTTGTAAAAGGTTACAGCACATCATCGCTGTGACAAAGAATTCATCCTTCCTTAAATTTGAAGATATAGTTTACATACACGGGTTTAAGAGATTTTTCCAGCAATGTTTGTAAGAGGCAAAGGTGGGGAGTCTGGTTCTCTCTGCCTCTCCCTGCAGATCCCTGGGGCCATGGCTCACCATTCACCCTCACAGAGACTAACTCTCCCCATTCAAGACACCAAAGCAGACCCCGGATTAATGCACCAGGAGAACAAAGGCCAGTGGATTAATGTGTAGTGAAAACTGTAATTCTCACCAAGTACCTACATCCATCTTAGCTTTAGCTTTGTCACTGGCAAATGAAATAATTTGAAATTCAGAAGCCCGAACATTCACTGTCAGGCCGGTACGTGGATAATTATTGCCGATGTTAGCGTATGTTAAACTCAAACCATGTGAGCCTCACTCTCTCCCACTCAAGGTCATATTTTGTTAGTCAGGGTTCAGGATGGGAGATGCTGTTGATGAGACGAGCTAGGAGGTGTCGGGTCAATATGACCTGAATCCACAGGTGGAAACAACTGGGGTAGGATCTAGAGTCAGTGGTTTCTTGCAATAACCCCATCAAAATAGTAATATGGAAAGAATGTCAGAGAACATCCCGTAAAATAGATTATTGAAACTCAGACCACTTCTACTCCCACACACACTGGAATGTCTTCCTTGCTCTCTCCTCCTTGTTCGCTCTTGTCACCGGCTCAGGCCTGAGGACCCCTGACTTTCTTTCTTTGTTGACATTTTAAGTTGCATTGACAAGTCACTTTTAGGGGCTTAAAACCCAGAATTTCCATTGATATCTTGAGTGTGTGATAGGAGAGGGAACTAGGGAGGAAAAAGGAGAGAAAGTTAGATTCTTTAGTAATTTATAATAGTGTTTGAGTATCTACTTGATTTAACTAGGATAACAATATTTGTGAAATGCAAAGGGCTCTGAAGCACAACACTTCCAGAGATAGAAGGTTATGGGGCTTTGAGGGAAATACACTGCACAATTACCTTACAGTAATTTATATGACAAACTCTTTAGACATAACTTACTTGATAGTACTTGGCAGACTTTTTTGCTCTTTTTAAGATGCATTTAATTGAAAAGCGACCTCACACTTTTAAAGTGGCATAATTGCATTGAGACTTCAAGTAGAATTATAGTTACACATTATTAATCAATTAAATGGAAAGTTGTTCAAACTTAAGGACAGTGACTTAAAAATAAAATATGTATTATGGAAAGTGACATAGATATACTATAAATCTTACTGTGTTTGTTGGAGTCAGTATAACAACATGGGGGTGATGACAAAAAGGAAAAGGGTGGCTTAATTGGGGAGTTTGGTGTATGGGTAGCATTTCAGCCAATGGATGCTCAGCCTCAGATCATGAGTAGCACGGAGATGGGAGGTTGGGAGACAGGGGCCAACCATAAGGTCCTTCTTAGTGTTGTTGTTTTTTTTGTTTTGTTTTCATAGGATAATAAAGTAATCATTGGAAATGTTTATTACACCATCCTAAGGAATTGATAGAGCTAGTATTTCTGTCTAATGCTTTGAACTTTTGCCATGAGTTCAACAACTGCGCTTCTTTCTGTCCTACTTTAAATGATTTCCTTCCAATATGCTTTACAATGGGAAATAAAGTGATGAATGGGGCCTGTGGAAACATATACACATCTTTTAAATCCTTATTTAGAAAGCAAAACTTAAAATTTTTATGCATCAACTGTTACTTAACCTGCTGTGATTTAATGAAACATTTCTCCCAGAACTATCATCATTGTAATCAGGATTTTTTTCAGGAGTCCCATGATAGCAAATCTGTTTTTCTTTTCTTTCAGCCGGGTTTTTTGGAGGATTAGTAGGCAGCACAAATATGATGGCTTAGAATAAAGAAGCAAATTTATGCTTGAATTTTTCAGTGTAAGTACTCAAAAAATATTGTTGATCCTAAAAATAAATTGTTAAAATTTGTGAGGTGTTTTCTTTACTCAGCATGTTAAACATTAACATCACACAAATATCTTGCTAATGGAATCTATTACAAACCTATAAATATATTATTATTTTTAATCCAATTTGAGTTAGTAAGTTTCAAAAAGGCAAAATCCATGTCTTGTGCATCAATTCCCCCCCTCCCCAATGAACTAGTATTTGATATAAAATAGATGTTGGATACAAATTTCCTGAATAAATAAAATGTCACCAGTCAAAAACAAAACAAAGTTCTATATTTGGGGAAATAGCATAGCTATGTAACTAGAAGTGAGTGAATTTTATATCATAAAAGGGTAATTTTATCACTCTAGTACTCAAACATAGGCATATAAAATAATAAATAGAAATAGAAGAACATTTATGGTTGAGACTCTAACTTGCGAAGATGCATGGTCTGAAACCAGCACAATAACTTGAAATTTTACCGACACAGTAGGTGACTGTGAATCTCCCTGCATGTACAATCAACATAGTTAAACAAGTTGGGGGGGGGGTGGATAGAGACATAACTATTCCAAGTTCAAGAGGTAGTTGGGAATACCTTAATACAAATATTCAAGAGATTATGCCTAAAATTGCAAATTTACACTGATTCCCAACTGGTACTACTTTGCCCCCCTTCTTCACTTAGGGTACATTTGTCCAAGTCTGTAGACATTTTTGTTGTCACATTCAGGAGGCATATCACTGGAATCTAGTGGGTAGAGGGTAAGAATAACATACAATATTCTACTATGCACAAGACAGTTCCTCATAACAAATGTGAGTATTTATTGATAATTTCTTGATCTTTGGTAGATAAAATTTTTTATTACATTTTTGAGGGAAAATATATGTGTAATTCTCTTTTAGAAATTGAAAATGTAGAAGTCTCATAGGGCAAAAGATCTCTCCAAAATATATTTTATTTCACATTTAGTTTCTGGATTCTGGTTCAATATACCTGCTGAGTTTTAGCACATTTCTAGTGAATTTGCCTTTGCTTAAAGCAACTAATTTAAATTATACATAGGCATTTATTCATGCATTACATTTACCTGTAGAGAGAACTGAAGACTGCTTTAAAATAAGAATAACATGAGTTGCAAACTCCAACAACCTGCAGAGCACTCTAATATCCAATAGGCACTTCATTAAATCTTTTCACAATTACTTAGAACTTATTGGATGAAACATTTGCTACAAATCATTGCTAATGTAGCATCTTAAATAACTTCATAAATGAGCTGGTACATTTTTATTAAGCAGTCTTAATGAAAAGTTAAGAAGCAAATACTCCAGCATGTTACATTGCTTTTTTCTCCCCTCTTCACATTTTATGCAATTGATTATTTTTTTTAAGACACCATATTTTTTTTTTTTTTTTTTACAAATTAGGGAATTTCTGATAATGGGATAATTTTTTCAGGAGAATGTTGGTCGCCCTGACATTCCACAGGCCACTTTTGAGGGTAGCCTTCCCAATGTTGGATTTTTACAAGCGGAGCCCTCTCATACGCTTTTCTGTCCTATTCCAATGGCTTCAGAACTTATTTCATTCCATTCACAGTACCTGTTCACCCAAGAAAGGTAGGCAAATAAGTGAAACAAGTCTATTTTAATTTTTTAAAATTTGGAATATCTACTTTCTTGAATTTTGCACACATATATGAAATATGTGCCCCTGGGACTGCGTCACCAGTCTTTCTATAGAACAAATGAAATTTGGTTCATTTGGTTTTATCTCTTGGTTTCCAGGTAATTCACTCTGTCAGGAGGAACCAGAGCATAATGGTCTTCGGGGGTTTTGTTGGTTTGCTTTCACGTTGTATCTGAAATGAAATGTTCATTGTAGTTATACAAAATAGACGACAAAATACTCTAGTGCGAGGAGGGTGTTAACAGCATTTTTTCAAGAGTTTGGCAACAGCATATCTAATTAGTTATCCAGAGTTCTTGGGGACAGGTAAGCCAGTTGGCATAAGGAATCCAGGAAACTACCCACGGAGCCCTGCCCTGTTTGCTGGGGGCAGAAATAAGAGAACATTATTGGGAATTGATCAAGATGGTCCTATCCTCTCACTGTAAAAGGAAAAGGCCAAGAAAACCCTCAAATTGACCGCTGACGTATATGATGCCACAGTCCTAACACACAGTGTCTAGTGCACAGTACACACACTTTAAAGAATAGATGAACTACCAGCACTGTGCTTTATTCCCCATAAATATTATAGTAAAGTTATTATTTAAGAACTACAATGGGTGGAACTCATGGGTCAAAAACAGTATATAGCTCAAATAGATATTCATTCATTAAATTCCTTAAGGGCCTGCTAGATTGAATATGCCTTTCCTTTGTTGCTTACATAAAAAGCACTCACTGTTTTGGGGTATTAAATCACCTAGGAACATGATTCTTCCCCAAAATTCTCTTTCGTGGTTGTCATCTCTGGTTAGGAGACACACAGAATTCACACATATATATTTATTTGATTTTTTACAGAGAGGAAGGGAGAGAGATAGAGAGTTGAAAACATCGATGAGAGAGAAACATTGATCAGCTGCCTCCTGCATTGGGGATGTGCCCACAACCAAGGTACATGCCCTTGACCAGAATCGAATCTGGGACCCTTGAGTCCATAGGCTGATGCTCTATGCACTAAGACAAAATGGTTAGGGCTAAAATATATTTTGAATATATTTAAGAAGGCCATCATGCTATCATAATAACCTGCTCCCATAGAAAATGAGAATTATTCCAGGAAAGTCACTTTTTATTCTTGCCTTCACCTTTTTCACTTGGGAAATGAAGAAAGATTTAAGAGGAAAATGTTTGCCTAACACTCTAGAAGAGCTTTGAGGATAGTGGGTAATGAAATAATGATTTCTAAAACACTAGCAGATTTACACATAAAAGTTGCTGTGTGATGCAAATATGGTAAGAATTTTAGGAAAACACTCCATTTAATAGCCATTCGAAAAGGGGGTTGAATTCTAAGAAGTGCTTCGATTTAGATCTTAAAATCCAAATAATTATTTTAGGACTTTAAAAAGTGCCAACTTGGGTAGAAAACAAATAAGTCATAAACATGTCACCTTTGCTAAAAATCAACTTCTGCTTCCTAAAGTTAAAATGTAGTGGTAAGATTGGTTACTCTGTAAGGAAGTAAACAAAAACTGTCAAAGAAAGCAGAAATAAGCATGTTTCATAAAAACACAAAATGTAGTTATAGAATCATAAAAATTAGATGATAAAACACATTCCATTTCCCAAACATTTCAGGATAACTTTTAGCTACTAAATAAAATAGGAGATACTGATTTTGTATTAAATATTGGAAAAGAATATAATAATAATAATGATGATGATGGATAAAATACTATTCTGTTTTGTCATGTTAGTAAAAATATTGCTTTGACATATATTTCTCTTCCACATTAAGATGGATTGCTTTTTCAAGACTAACAGATTTTCAGAGAATTCTTAAAAAAGTCAGTTATCTAGTTTATATGATGATATATTTACATCTATAAACTTTTACTCAAAACATATAACTTTTTAACTAAATTCTCCTCAATTATGACATACTAGGAGCCTGGTGCAAAATACATTGTGCACTTGGGGGTCCCTCAGCCTGGCCTGTACCCGCCCAACCGGCAACCTGCCACCTACCCATCGCGCCCCGCCCACCCACACACACCACCCACCACCCACCACCTACACATTGGCCCCGCCCACCCTCACACACCACCCCCCACCGGCCCATCGACCCCGCCCACCCACACACAACCCAGCCCATCACCTGTTCCTCACGCCCTGCTCACCCTGACTCCTGCACTGCACCCTCTGGGGCTGCCAGCCTCCATCTTGGCTGGGTTAATTTGCGTAAAGCCACTCTGATTGGCTGGTGGGCATGGCTTAGGTGTCCTGTAGAAACAGTCAATTTCAATATTATGCTTTTATTAGATTAGATTATCTAAGTGAATGGCTATTAAATGGAGTGTTTTCCTAAAATTCTTATCATATTTGCATCACATAGCAACTTTTATGTGAAAATCTGCTAGTGTTTTAAATATTTTTTATTGATTTTAAAGAGAGAGGAAGAGAGAGAGAGAGTGGGAATGAGAGAGAGAGAGAGAGAGAGATATCAATGCAAAAGAAACATGAATTGGTTGCCTTCAGCATGCACCCTGGCCAGGAATTCAACCCACAACCCAGATATGTGCCCTGATCAGATATCAAACCAGTGACCTTTTGGGACAACGCTTAACCAACTGAACCACATGGGCCAAGGTTAAATGAGTAATCTTTATGCTTCTTGTATTTCCGATATATTTGGCTACTTAAATCAATACTCAAGAAAAAGGCAAACTTAAAAAAAAGTAAGCATAACTTATTTCCTAGTAGTTTAAGTTGCAGAAATACAGCAAGTTCCCGTGTATCTTTTATGCAGCTAACCCCAGTGACAACATCTTCCATACCATACTCCATTGTCCAACAAGGACATTAAAAAGGATGGAATCCCATTAACTCAGCGATAAGGAAAGTCAAACTTTTAATTCAGAGATGATAGATGGATGGATAGATAGTTGTGGTTTTATTCTTTGAAGATGGAAAATAGATACAAATGGCTTCATTTTACATGAAAATGAGGCAAACATGATTTTTATTTTACTATATATATAAGTCCCTTAACCTCCTACTATTTATTCTTATTACCTCTAGACATCTCATTTTTATCATGATTATGTAATATCTGGCCATAACCCAGACATCCCTCCTTATCTTCAAGTCCTTGCAGAATGTCCACATCCTCCTCCCTGACAACCCCTAGCCAGCCTTACTTTAATAACTGACTCAAGGTCCTCAATCTCAAGACAAACTTCTGCTTGCTCTCTTGTTACACAAACTAGCCATTTATTTTTGTGTCTTATAGCATTCATGCATGAATTCAACCTTTTTTTGTTACTGGACATTTTTAAGTTATTTTTTCCATATTTTTTGGCTTTATAGATTACAAATTGCAAAAGTATAGAGACTGTTTTCTCCATCACTTTCAAATTTCCCTAAGTGTACAACTAATTACACCTATGGTTACATGGTAAGCTTAAAAATGTTTGCTGAATACAAGCCTACCGTTGGCACTGAAAGTAAACAGAGAAATTACAAGCGGGCATATCTGCTTAAACATGTTTCATGAAATACATCTGTAAATGAAAATTCCATGAACAATCCACATTTATTTAGAAAACATTTCTCTTTGGCATAAACCATGGGGGGCAAAAAGTTTACAGTTGTCTGTAGGGAAAATACTGCAACTAATAATACAAGAATAAACTCTGTATTTTGTGTACTCACAAATGTAGACATTCTTTTGCTTCATGCTGTATTTGAAAATAAGAGGTAGAAAGTCAAGAGAAACTATAATTGAAATGATCTGGAAAAATTAAATCTAAGGCTTAAGACCAGATGCAAAGAAAATTAAAATTAAAAATACATGTATCATGAAAGTAATAGGACAGTACACAATTTATTGCTAAAACAAAAACAAAAACAAAACAAAACTCATACAATGCTTTCCCTGGGATCCCCGAACTTCCATGGAATCAGTCTGAAATGCCACTAGGAGAGGTCACCTGGTCATGCTGTGGCGTAGGCTTGTTGACCCAGTCCTCCAGCTCCCTGGCCCGAATTTCTGACAGTGAACAGAGCTGTATTGGACCCTCAGGAAGCCATATACAACTGCCAGTTCCCCCTGGTAACCTCTGTCAATCATGTGATAAAAAAGATTTCTTTGCCAACTTCTGCCTAAATTCCCATCTACAAAATTATGAGAATTAAATGCTGTTATCTTAAACCACTTAAATATGCAGGAGTAGTAGCCATCTATTTGAGCATGAGATAACAATGCAATCCTTACATTAACAAAGCAATTTAAAACAAATTTCAGGATGATTGCCACATTACAGTAAAGATTGGGATGTAAGTGTGTGCGTGTGTGTGTATGTGTGGACATACATGAACACTTAGCTCTCAGTCTGTCTGTGCGTGTACTAGGAAAGGAGAAATCATAATAAATTAGATGCCTTCTGCCCTCACTCTATGGCACCTAATACTGGTTTGGGAGAACGGACTGCCCCAGAGCTGGTTTCTCGGTCTGTTTCTCCTGGCTCTGATCCCCAGATTCCAAAAAAAAAAAATTTCCCCCTGCAGTCTCTGTGAGTGACCCCAACTGGGTGATCCTATGTATTGGACTCAATAATCAAGAGCAAGGATTTAACGAGAGAAGAGAGAAAAAAAAAGGCCGATTAACTGTGTGAGCTCGTCTCTTCCGCCCGTCCTCGCTCCCCTGGCGGCAAAGTCCTAGGCTGCCGGCTGGCACCCAATCAAGCTGTGGGCTGATTTTTCAGAGTTCCTTTCTGCCAGCAGCCCCGCGGGTTTCCCTCCCACTCGCGGATTTTGCTGGCCCCAAGGGCCTCGGACTTTGTGGGGCTCAGACTTCCCCTGTGTGCATGCCCACACACACACACACACACACACACACACACACACACACACACGTGGTCCTCTCCCACCTGGATTACAAACCGCAACTTTATCTCGGAGAAATCTGACCTTTCCGTGGGAAGGCGCAAGGCTCGTCTGAGTCCATGTCTTTGCGGGATCCGGTGTTCCTGGGTTCCTAGCTGGTCCCGGGGTGCTTCTGTTGCAGGATTCCTGGATGTATAGGCTTGTGATAACAGCCACTCTCCCCTTTAAGATGGCACGATCTCCTCCCCAGAGTCGCTGCTCCGGGAGAAATTTCAGCAGCAAGCAGTTGCCCTGTGATCTACAACAGTCACCAGGCTGCAAAATGTCGCTGCCAGCTGACTCTCCTGTGCCAGTTCGGGCTGGATGTTACTCGTTTCAGCTGCTCACCGATCTGCTCCGGGACGCCATTTTTCTCTCCTCTTGATTCTTTACCTTTAAATATCACATTAACTCCAAAATGCTTTCATGTTATAACTTTCTTTAATTATCCTGAAAACTCTAGCAGGCACATATTTTATTATTAATCTATTTACCAAAGAATGAGAAAGTGAAAGTGCTGAGAATTCACACTTAAGCCAATAGTCCTCAATCTTTGCTGCACATCAAAACTATCTGGGTAGCTTCTAAAATTCTCAAGGCCTAGGTCACACCCTGTGCCAGAGAATCAGAATGTCTGGGAGTAGGTTACAGGCATCATTTAAAGGGTCCATGTGATATCAGTGTGCAGCAAAGCTTGAGAGTCACTAGCTTAAGCAGTAGCTACACTGCAGTTATTTGGTGGGGCATCTTGCACAGCATGAAAGGGCACTCACAGATCATCTTGCTATTATTCCTTGGGACATGAGCCACCAGCAGTGTTATGAAACTATTTGTCCTTGATTTTGATTTTTCATTCCATATGTGTTGAGAAACAGATGTTTATATAATACCAGAGGCCCAGTGCACAGCCTGGCCTGTGGGAATCAGGCGAAAACCAGCTCTCAGACATCCCCCGAGGGGTCCCGGATTGTGAGAGGGTGGTTCTCGGGTGACACATCCTGGAATTGGCTCCCTCCTCTCTGGTTCCAGGTGCATCACCCAAGAACTGCAGCTGCCAAGTCACTGCAGCTTGGCAGCTCCTGCACTGAGTGTCTGCCCCCTGGTGCTCAGTGTGCATCATAGCTACCAGTTGGACAATGGTCAGACAGTTGCTTAGGCTTTCTTTTTTTAAAATATATTTTTAATTGATTTTTTACAGAGAGGAAGAGAGAGGGATAGTTAGAAACATCGATGATGAGAGAAACATCGATTAGCTGCCTCCTGAACACTCCCTACTGGATATATGCCCAAAACCAAGGTACATGCCCTTGACGGGAATTGAACCTGGGACCCTTCAGTCCACAGGCTGACACCCTATCCACTGAGCCAAATCAGCTAGGGCTAGGTTTTTATATATAGATGCAGTTACCACAAAATGTTTAACCCTACATCAAGCTTCAGCTGAAGTGGTAGGTTAGACCTCTAAGACACCAACCTTCAAAAACCTTGCTTCTAATTTTAGCTCACCTTGTCTATGGGCTATGAGGTTATTCTTGCTACAATAATGAAAAAAAAAAGTTCTCTGTTTTTAATTTGTATCTTAAATTAAATGAAGAAACTTTGAATACTTTCTGTGCAGAACAGATGTAAATCAATATAATAAAATTTGATTTATGTACAAGCTTCACATACAAACAGTCTTAGATGAATTCAAGGAACCAAGGTTCTGTCCACTTTAATGATGTTGAGTGAAGGATAGTGGTATATCTCCCAGGACCCACCTCTTGATTGCTTATTATCAGTTTTCCAAGACAACTCAGCCCATATTTCTCCCTCCCATTCTTGAATCATGAAGAGCAATTGGGAATCACATAACACAATGTTCAAGAACACAGATCATTATTATCACCCTATAAATATTTATGCATTAGAAATTTTCTAACTGGATCTCAGAAATGAACACACACCATGTTCCCTTAATCTGGGACAATGAAGAATGGTTAAAGAGTTCCACTTGTTCCTTCACCTCCTTGGAGAATATGGGTCCATAAATGAGAAAGCAAGAACCCTCAATAGTGTTTCTGTTTGTCTACCATTACTCAAAGTCTCTAGTAATAAACATAGAAGTTATGAAGCTACCTGTCAACAAGCCTCCTAGAACAGTAGTGGCCTCATAAAGAAAAATAGTTATTGTACCAAGGTATATAAAGGAATCTTCTCATTAGAAGCAATTCCAGTATAATTGGCCCCATTTTGCTTTGGGCTACCCTCAGGCTAACCTTTTTTTCATAGTGCAAAAAATCACCCTTAAAACCAACACATGCTTCACCGAATTTCTTATTTCTACACGAGATAAGTCAATCTTAAGATATAACTACTATTGAGTTAATTTACTAGTTGGATTAACAATTAAGTTATTGAAAGGTATTTTAAATAATTTAACAATGCGAACTAAAGGATCCTTTTCTTCTTTACATGGTGAATCTTATAAATCTTAATCAATGCAACATTTTCATGAGTTAAATACCCCTTCAATAGAAGAAAATTTAAAATGGCATTTATAAAAGTTTGTATTATCTAATGAAACTGTTTGAAATGCCCTCCTTTAGTAAAGCCCACTTGTTAAAAGATTAATACACAGACAAATGATTGTGCATGAATAATGAAATGCATTTAAAATAAAAGCAAAGTTTCTGAATGGTATTTAATGGACAAATTCTTTTCTATGGGGCCTACTTTGGGATCTGGTTTTCAAATGTCAAGTATTAAATAATCTGCACAATGCTCAAAGAGCTTTGATTTTCTCAATTCATGGTTTCCATTGCACTGAATAATTGAGAAGAAACATTTATCATATAACTTTGTTAGACAGTTGCTATACTAATCTGTGACATTAATAATACCATCTCAATGAGCAAATTTATAAACTAATGAATACATTGAATTAAGACAGGATATATATCCCCAAGCCCCAAATTTCAGGATGTGATAGAAAATTTAATTTTTAATAGTATGAATTCAAAGCAGAGTGCAAAAAAAGACATAGTGTCATTAAAGCAAGAAATACGTAGGATTCTTGAAAGGGACTAATCTATGGAGAAATAAATGCTTAAAACAAGTGTGAGAAAGGCTGTTTTTGTATATAGGAATGATTTGTAGAAGATGAGGTCCAAAGTCAATGGGAGAAAGAAGGGGTATGTGCCCTGGAAAATTCATCATGATTAAGTGGAGGCTAAATCAAGAGAAGCTAGGACATTTGACAAACATGAGAAATTACACAAGGAGGCGCTTATAAGAACACTAAGCAGCAAAAGGTGATGCAATTATCTTCAAGTTATAACCCAAATGCAGGACCAGAGACTCAGGAAAGCTTCCAGGTAATTGCTGATCCTGGAAAGGGCAAGGATCTCACACAGGAGCTCAGGCCCATCTTTCAGTTGCCAATTCATACTTCAGTAAACGTAATAGGAAGATGAATCAGAATTCTCAAATACAAACATGAGCATTCAATCCCAAGTCACCAATAATGGAAGAAAATCAATACCATAAATAGACTCATTGATAGAGAGAAGGCAGAAAAGGTATCCAGGCCCCTGGAGGGGGCGTGGGGTAGCATTGGGAGGGAGTTGAGCAAAAAAAGAAAAAAGGGAAAAACTCATTGAAGCTAATGAAAAGTATGGTGATTGCTGGGGGCAGGGAGGGTTGTGAGGGAGGTGAAGGAGGCTATTGGAGGGATAATAATGATGGACGGAGACTTAACTTGGGGTGGTGAGTATACAATACAGTATACAGATGACATGTTGTACACCTGAAACCTGTATAATTTTGCTAACGTATCACCGCAATAAATTCAATAAAAAGAAAGAAAAGATGCCAATGTCAACAGAACTACCCAATTAATACCCAATGAAATAAATAGAGCCAATAAACACTTAAGAAAAAATATAAAGAGGTTGTATATTTTCAGAGCTATGCAGCAGGATATATTCCCCATAATGAAGCATCTACAAAGCCACATTCTGCAATGAAAGTTTTCATGTGTTTTTTAAAGCTCATCATATAGAGGTGGAGTAAATAGCAGAATAAATAACCCCAATCCTAAAGAGAAAATTAATTAAGTAAAATGATAAAATTTAGGAATTTTTAAAGAATATCAGGCAGAAGGTGAAGGAAAGGGAGCAAACAGCTGATGAGCTAAGAGACTTGGAAATTATATCCAGAACTGCAACAATCTCTCTGAAGTGTGGGAAGAGGAAATAGGAAGGATGGGGGAGGAATTATCTAAAAGAAATGAGAAGGGAATATATAATTCAAGTTCTTTGTCCTCCCTTTTAGTTCACTCTAAACCTTACCTCCTTCATGTGAACATCTTTATCATAGTTTGAAAAGATCAAATGATGTTTATTTATAGTCTTGACCTTTAAATTATCTTGTAAAGTGCAATAATGAACAAAGCGGTAAAGCTAATATTTAATTGAAGTTCAACGTTATCGTTTGCCTTCAGCTAATACTGTTTTTCTGGTCAAGGAGCTCAGGTATAAAGGAGTGCACTCTAATTAGACAACATAGAGATTTTCATTGGTTTTCTCCAAATATGATCACAAACTTAAAATTCCAGGTGAAACAAAGAGCGACAGAAGAAATAGAATGACTGAGACCCCACCAATCAAATGTAACCAATATGCTGACCACTCTAATGTTCTGAATACAGAAGTTTTAGAAGACATAGGGTGATGACTTTCATATCTTAACAAATTCTTCTCTTTCTCCATCGCATAACCTCAAATCTTCATAACATTAACAAATTCATTTACCCTCCACAGTAGCCAAACCTTCTTTCTTACTCTTTTTAAAATCTTTATTGTTGAAAATACTACATAGATCCTCCTCCCCCCCTCCCCGACAAACCTCCTTCTTTATTACTTTTAAGACAGTTTTAAATAGATATAAATAATGAGCACCTGATTTGTTTTCCTTATGGCAATGATACATAATTTGTAGTGCTTTTGCTCCTTACTGAAATTACATCTAATCTTTTAATGAACTCTATGGCAAGTACTCCATGTGACAGAGGAGACCTAATCCTGCATTTGTGTTGGTTAGGACTGAAAAGGCCATTTCAAGTAGGTGCGTCAATGTTTACAGCAGAATCAAGATTTATTAAAACTATTCTACAGAGTAATATTGGGAGAATTTATGAACTGTATAACTGCAATAAAGGTCACTTGATATGCAAACGTTTAATTTAGAGTATCATGCTATGGTATAGAACTGCTACACTCAATGCTTGTTAAAATAAATGATTTAATAATATCTATCTTAGTCTATGGAGTTTTATGAATTTTAACCAAAATAATTCTCTATTATCTAATAGTTTAAGTTTGGTTTTCTTTTTTTAATCCTCACCTGAGAATATTTTTCTATTGATTTTAAAAAGAGTGGAAGAGAGAGGGAAAGACAGAGAAATATCCATGTGAAGAAACATGTCAATTGGTTGCCTCCTGCATGCACCTCGAACCTGTAACCAAGTTATGCACCGTTGCATGAAATCGAATATGGGATCCTTCAGTCCATAGGCTGATGCTCTATCCACTGAGCCAAACTGGCGAGGGGCTATTTTCTTTCTTTATTTATTTATTTTTGTTCATAAATCCACAATTCATATCAGGTGTAAAATAGTGAAGAAAACAGATACAAATTTAACTTCACTTTTAAAATTCAATGTTATTTATAGAGAACACTACATATGATTACTTACCCAACTTTCAACATTTATTATTGTACTAGAGGCCTGATGCATGAAAATTTGTGCATGGCGGGGCGGGGGCGGAGGGAGGCAGGGGGGGTGTTTAGCCCAGTGTGCCCCCTCTCGCAGTCCAGAAGCCCTCAGGGGATGTCCTACTGATGGCTTAGGCCAGCTCCACAGAGAGGGTTTAAGTTGCAGCCTATGAGAGGTGACTGGGCTGATCAAGAGAAGGAGCCATCCCCATCAACCCGCTTCTGCTGCCACTACCAGGCACTGCAGCCGCCAAGGTGTTTTCATCAACACGGACTCCAGTCCCTTCACCACAAAAAAATGACAAATTTCTTTAGGAATTTTCAAGATATCTCTTTCATAGGATATGACATTTCTTTCTTTCTTTTTTTATCCTCACCAAGGATATTTTTCCATTGATTTTTAGAGTGTGGAAGAGAGAGGGAAAGACAGAGAGAAACATCGATATGAGAGGGACACTTCAATCGATTTGTCTCCTGCATGAGCCCTGACTTGGGCCCCGGCCAGGGAGGACCCTGCAACCTAGGTACATGCCCTTGACCAGAATTGAACCCAGAGCCTGCAGTCCGCAGGCCGAGGCTCTATCCATTGAGCCAAACTAGCTAGGGCAGGATATGACATTTCTTAGCCCCTCTGGCAGGGGATCTTCATTTTTTTCTTCCAGGATTTGGAAAAACCCTCCATCACCTTCTTGGATTCTTATTAACCAAGTTACCAAGAACACTCCGAGTGGCATACCAGGAGCTTAGCCAATGAGTGGTCAGAAAAGGTGTTTCCTCTGCAGCTCACGTGTAGAGGCAGGACTGCTGGTGCGCCGTGGTTGGCAGGCCCTCTTCTCTCCGGGCCTGCCTTCCACCACGGAGGCTGCAGGTGAGCTTGCCTTCTTCTTTCTGGGCCTGTCCTTGGCCGTGGCAGCTGCGGGCAGGCCAGCCCTCTTCTCTCCAGGCAGCAGCCTGTGCCATCCGTGGCTTGCCTCATAGCGCAGCTGTTCCTCCCACTCACCTGTGCACGCAGCCTCCTCCTGAGCGGTCATGACTATTACGACATCCCGGCTAATTTGCATATTACCTCTCTCTCTCTCTCTCTTTTTCTCTAGCACAAAATTTGTGCAAGAGTAGGCCTTCTTTCATCTGGCCATCAGCACTGGTTTCCCTCCGGCCACGGGCAGGCACCCAAGATCTGGGCTTCCCTTGCAGCCCTGGCTTCCTCCAGAAGGTCATCTGGAAAGACATCTGGTCTAATTAGCATATTATACTTTTACTATTATAGCTTAGAGGCCCAGCAAACAAAATTCATGCACAGGGGGAGGGGTACTCCTAAGCCTGGCCTGCCCTCTCTTGCAATCTGGGAATGCTGGCTCCTAACTGCTCTCCTGCCTGCCTGACTGATTGCTGCTAACCACTCTGCCTGTCTGATCACCCCTAACTGCCTCTGCCTCAGCCCCTGCACCTGGGACCCAGGCTTCCCTCCTCCGGCCAGCCACAGGCAACCAGGGCCTGTGCTTCCCTCCCACTGGCCAGCTGCAGGTAACCAGGACTTGGGCTTCCCTCCCTTTGACTGGGCGCAGATAACTGGGACCCTGGCCGGCTTCACCACAGCCAACCATAGGCACCCGGGACACTAGGCAGTGCTGCCTGGGCTGGCTACAAGCACCTGGGACCCGAGTGGCACTTCCCCAGCCCTAGCTTTGTCAGGAAGGACGTCTGGAAAGACATCTAGAAGATATCTGGTCTATTCAGTCTAATTAGTACAGATACTTTTATTCATTCCTTTTTTGATACTAAGATCTGTAAGAATGAATAACTAACTAAAAGATATAACTCAAGAATGCATAATGGAAACATTTGGGAAGGCATTGATAAACTAGATTAAGGATTATAAAAGTGTTTTAATTTGTGACATTATATTTGGATATATAGAGAGATATGCAAAATTACAAAACAATCTAAGCAAGTAAAATGTAAAGAAAAATATCAATTTTAGATTCATAATTCTTTAGTATGATAAACATAATACAATAACAGTATAATAAAATGAAAAGATGATGCGGGAGCCCCTTACACGTCCCGCGTGGTTCAGTGTTCGAGTTCTGGAGGAGGCCGCACGCAAAATGAAGAGAGAGAGACTAGAAGAAAATTAATTTGGAATAACGGAGACCAGGTGTGGCATCTTTACCTCTAGTGGGTAAGATTGCCCACCACACTGGTCTTGCTCAAAGCTTTTATTAAGGCAATGGGGAAAACAACCACATCCTTATCCTAAGGGCAAGAAACTCCAACAACAAAGAGACAACAAGAATTTACATATCAGTAACAGAGGTGGAGGGCTGCTGTAACTATGAAAGTCTCCATCTAAACGATGGGTGAATAGCTCCCCCACTATTCAGGGGAATTAAGGTCGACCAGCCTTCAGGCACATTTCTCTACAAAGTGACAATGACTGGTCTCCGCAAGATGATATAAACAATAGTGTGCATTTAAAAAATATTTTCTATAACAGATACTCAATGGTAAATATAGTATAAAATATTTTCTACAATTTTATTATACGTTATTTTCAATGTTTATTACTACAGATCCAAAATATGGAATCAGAATATAACTTAATGTACATGAAATTTCTGGATAGTATAGTAACAAAGTGTAGCTTTGTTATGGTGTTTACATTGTAAATATTAGACTATAAAATACTGCACTTATTTAAATTTAATAATCATAGTTCCATTAAATTTTAAACACAAAAGATTAATATGATAATCATGATATCATATGATGAATTTCCCCCTTCTGATGTGGTGATGATATGTTCCCACAATAGCCAGGATTGAAACTTCCCACCATGAAAAAATATAGTTAAATTATTTTTTTTGGCATACCTATAAGTTACTAAGAATTTTGCTAAGATTTTCTTTGTAATTATTTTTTTTTAAACAACCCTGTATCAGAGATATTATTATTATCTTTAAATAAGGAAAACTAAAACTCAGAGTTTAAATCTGTCTAAGGCCAGCCATACAGACTCATGTCGGAACTAACATTTGAATCCATGGTTTAAGTTTATTTTCCTGAAAATGCATGGCACCCTGTGGTACTGCATTTATGTTAAGGCCAGGGCATGATGAAATAGTCAGCCAAAAGAATCAGTTTGTTGTGGAAAGTATACGCATTCCTTACTGAAGGGTTGTCTGTTCTCAAATATTTAGGGAATGTCTTTACCTGAACTTGTAGGGAATGCATCGTAAGTATGGGATAATTTAGTACATTTATCCAAGTCTGATGTCCACTTCTCTGCCTCTCACATGGTCTCTCCATACTACTGAAAATCTCACCATCTACTTCCTCGGGCTTCCTATACCAGGGTCATGCTTTTCCATCAGATCCAACCATCCCAACCACGCCTATCTCATTGGATTGAGAACTTTGGAATGAAATGCATTTTTTTCTTGGCTAATCCTAGTAGTTCCACATCACACACCATAAACCCATCAGGATCAACTGTGTCTTTAGAATTTGCTCCGTGTGCTCTTTAATAAATAATGATGGGTATGAGTCTGTCCACACCCATCTCTCAATTTGCCATTATCTTTGAGATATGATCTTATGCAATATTATTCCCACTGATCTTCAGAAGATATTCTTTATTCCTCTTTAACAAAGAATTTTATTAAAATTATTTCCAAAGCTTAAACAGTGTTCACAGACATTTGCAAGTTAAGGTTATATAAACAGACAGTAGTAGAGATATGATAGAAAAATAGCCACGACTGTTGGAAAGCATACACAGTTGTGTGTTAGGAAATCTGTATACAATAGTTATTTTCTACTCAGGGTATCAGCTTAGTATAAAATAATGTGGTATAAAATTATAGCAATTTCTTAATTCCTCTCCATCTCTTTTTTTAAAATATATTTTTATTGATTTCAGAGAAGAAGGGAGAGGGAGAGAGAGATAGAAATATTAGCGATGAGAGAGAATCATTGATAGGCTGCCTCCTGCATGCCCCGTACTGAGGATGAGCCCACAACCTGGGCATGTGCCCTGACTTGGAATCAAACCGTGACCTCCTGGGTTATATGTTGATGCTCAACCACTGAGCAACACCAGCCAGGCAAGGAAAGGCATTTTTAAAGTAAAATCTCATGTCTATCATACTTTCTATTTTATTGTTTAAATGGGATGATAGAGTAAAAATATTTTCAAACATTTTAGGGCTAAAATACATATAGCTCTATGCTATCATAGATAGTGCTTCAGAATGATTAGGGGAATTAGACTAAGGAAACAGAAAATCCAACAGAGAAAAATGCCTAAAAATGAGGATAATAAATTAGTCAGGATTGGAGCAGGGGGTGCAGGAAGTAGGTCTCCAAGATATAAAAAATAAGTGGACAGACTTGTGATATGGAAATTGAAACTTCAGCGTAGTTTCATGTGACAGTTGCTCTGAGGTGCTGAACAAATTAAAAAATTAATAACATCCAAGGACTATTTAAATGGTTGTCTACATCAATAAAATTACAGATCATATTCATTAACCAAAAAATATGATTACACAATATTAAGGTGTGGAAGAAGTTGGGAGAAAGAATTAAAAAGAGACAAATTCTCAAAAAGGAGTTAAGAGATAATGTTTAAATTGACAATTAGTGCCCATAAACACATAATTTAGAAATATAGTTACCATTCCTTTAATATTCAAAACTATTTAAATTATTGTTTTAGAATTCATGACTTGCATTAAAGCTCAGAGTGATAAATGGTTTTGCAAAAAAGAATAGATTCAGACTCATTTTTCCATTTATAAGAGAGGAAACATATTTTCTTTTTACTCTTGAATCACTGCTCAATGATACAACCGACTTTCACAGCAAAGCATTTCATGAAATTTTTTATCTGGTCAACTCTTTTGCAAATAATGATAGAATATAAGGTCATAAACCAGATCCTCAAGTTCATGCTTCGCCAAAACACTTTGCTCTGTCATGTAGGTCCTCATTATCAAGGGCATAAAAATAAACTCCTTCTATCTATTACATAGTAACAATTTCATCCAATTGATTCATCTCTACTCTTAAAAATTAAAGAAGATATTTTCAGGCTGATAACAGTTACCCACTGAGAGGACTAATAAATAAATATTATCTTCCTGAAAGTTTGGATAATGAATGTAACTGTGATACGATTTTTAATTATAATTTTATATTATATGTATGAGAACTATTGATCTAAGTAAAGCACTAATTTAGCAATATCTAAAGTGTATATTGATACAAATAAGCTTATATCTACCTATACTTAACCAGAGAGCAAATTGTTCAAAAATTATCATTTGGTATGTTTCACCAATGCTTCCTATTTTGAAAGATTAGAATTTGAAAATATATGATTTACTTTAAACAATAAAATAAAATTTAAAAAATATTTTAAAAAAGAAAATATATGATTTAAATATACTGCCTTGAGCTTTTTTTAGTACTGATATAATTTAATTTTAGTTTTTATTCTGACCATTGGTGATAAGAAGAATTTATGCATTTTATACTCTTTTCCTATATTATTTACTATTAATTTACTTTTAAATATGTATAATAAAAAAATAACATGCTCCTCTGTCCTTTTTTATTTTTAAAAAATATATTTTTATTGATTTCAGAGAAGAACAGAGAGGGAGAGCGAGGCAGAAACATCAATGATGAGAGAGAATGATTGATCAGCTGCCTCCTGTACAACCCCCAGCGGGGATCAAGGCAGCAACCTGGGTGTGTGACCTGACTGGGAATCAGACCATGACCTCCTGGTTCATAGGTTGAAGCTCAACCATTGAGCCATGCCAGTAGGGCTGTCCCTTGTTCTTTTATATGGAGGCAGATTTTAAAGAAAAAAAATATGGCTTTATCTTATCTTGACTTTATTTTCATTTAAACACATTTATGATGTATTCCTTTCATCCTGAAGAGCATAACAATCTCCTTTGGGAAAGCTTTTCCTTCATGTGGTAAAAATATCTCCAGAAAAGTTAAGGCCTCACAAAGACATAGCTGAGTTGAAATGTATAGGTGCATTGCTGGGGGGCGGGAGGGCAGGAGGAGTGGCAGAAAAGACAAAATAAATTCATTCTTCATTTAAATTGCTTTGTAACAATGAAATGGTTTCACCTTGTTTTATGCATTGGTTAGAGTTTTCCCCCTTGAAAATGACTTATTCTGCCAATAAACATAAAATAATTTGTTAAATATGATATATTTGTGAAAAGTTAATGTAGCTTTATTTGTATACTGGAGGCCCAATGCACGAAGATTTGTGCAAGAATAGGCCTTTCTTCCCCCAGCTGCTGACACCACCTTCTCTTGGGCCCAGATCCACCTTCTGCCTCTCGCCTTGTTGCATCAATTTGCATATTCCCTCCTTATTGGCTATGGGTGCCATCATCTTTTCCACAAAGTTACAGCCAATTTGCATATTCTGTCTTTATTAGATAGGGTGATCACTAGTGACTTATGTAGGGGCTAAAAAAGTTTTTCTAGACACTTTTAGGATCTAGGTGGGTCTGAAAATTAAACTAATGAAGACAAATTAACAGGAGAAAAGCATACACATTTTATTAAATGTTTATGTGTAAGTGGGAGCTTTCACACACACAAAATGAAAAACCAAAGAAGTGACAAAGTGACCAGAGCAGGAAACTTTTATACCTTGTAGATAAAGAAACAATAAATTAGTGAAGAAATAACAACATAAATAGGTTTATGCTAATAGTAGTAAATGGTAAAAAAAGTAACTAGGAAGATAAGGGTTGGTCTAATGTCCCAAATTCAACAACTCTGGTGATAAAATGCATTCCTTCCTCCTGGTACAGAGAGGGCACCTTTTGCGTGGGAAGTTTATATATCCTGCTTTCAGGGAAGAAGAGTGAGGCAAGGGTCAGACTGACCTTGTTTCTGCCATTTTTTCAAATTCCTTCAGTTTATGATTACAAATATGTCAAGCTACTGCATTTTGGGGAAATGTGTCCTTAATCCCATCACTTCTAACAAATGTGAAATTGCATATTTAAAGAAATAACCACAATGTATATAAGATATGAATCATTTTGTGCTTATATATTTCATAAGAATCTGTTTTACATGTTTTATAAGGATTCTGGATAATGTATTGAGAAGAATTGTAAGAAGCAAGGATCTTAGAAAACTACTATTTGGAGTTGTGGTGTTTGAGAGCTCCTAGCTGCATATTGCTACTGAACATATGAAATGGGATAAGTCTGAATTGAAATGGACTCTAAGCGTAAAATACACACCAGATTTTAAACTCCGAATATAAAAAAAAATAGTAAGTACATCCTTAATATTTTAAAAAAGTTGATTACACGTTGAAATGATATTCTGGATACTTTGAGTTAAATTAAATGTATTATAAAAATTAATTTCTCCTCTTTATTTTTCCTTATTAGTGAGTCTACTATAAAATTTTAAATTATATATAGGGTTTGCTTTCTATTTTCACTTTATATATAATTCCTCAATAAACCAAACTACTTTGATCTATTGAGGAATTATCAGACTCAATATATTTAGAATGTACATCCAAAAAAAAAAAAAAAAAAGGATGGGATATAGAGTTTGAAAGTCAAGGATGACTATAATGTTCTTTTTGTCTGAATGACTCGGAAGCTAGATGTTTAAATCAAGATGGGAAGAGTAGAAGAAGCAGGTTTGCAAAGAATGTAAATTAGTTTTGGATGTGTGAAGCCCAAAACATCATGAATGGAAAATCAGGAAAGACATTTTACGCCTGTCTCTAGTTCCAGTAGAAGTTGCCATTAGAAAGGGCAACTTGAAGGTCTTTAATCTTCACCAGTGTAGGTGTAAGTGAGACCATATTAAGACAATTTTTCTTGGTGCTTACTTTTGTGATGGGTAAACTTTACATTAGCTTAAAGTTGCCTCCAATTATCTGTGGCTGCTCATGCTTCGCTGTAAAGATAGCATGTCATCCATCAGGTAAAAGTGCTGTCCTGCTGCCTGAGCCAAAGATGGCACCAGTGCCTAGGGCACCATGGTTGGTAGAGCAGAGAGACAAATGTGCAAGCAATGTATGAGCCAGATTCTCCAAATGGCTCTTCTGAAAATTGTTCTGTAAGATACAGCCCTAATTCTTCTCTTTACTGGAGCTAAGAGTTGGTGTATTAGGACAGGCTGGACAACAGATCTATCACCATTGTAATATTTACTTTATTCTTGCCCTCATGAGTCCCTGAACAAAATTTATACCTGTTCTCCAATTCTACTCCATCTCCCCTCCTCATGTAAACCAACACAAGGAAGTGCATATTGCCTGGGATACGGGCGACCAGCTCAGAAAGCAGCCAGACTTTAAATGCTTATTTAAAATTCAACAAAAAACACTTAGCTATAATGGGTGAAGGAATTTTCCCTAGTTCCTCATCCTTAGCTGTAAGAAATGTCTTCAGCAAAGGCCTTTCCTCCTCTATTGCCCTGTGTTCCAGTTGCTCTGAGGATGAACTGCACATTAGACAGAACTGAGTGTGTAGAGGCCAAGAGTTTGGGAAGCTATCCGAGTTGCCTCAGACAACAAATCCAAGCAACGACTATGTAGACTTTCTCCATAAAGATAAATTGATAACTCTCTATTAGAGTTTTAAATATATTATTTTAATCATTATTTTTGTTGACAAGATCAAAATGTTTTGACTATTAACTAAGACTTCTATTATAATATTTTAGCATCCAAAAATATATTTGAGCTATTTTTTTTATATTTTATTGATTATTTACAGAGTGGAAGGGAGAGGAATAGAGAGTTAGAAACATCAATGAGAGAGAAGCATTGATCAGCTGCCTCCTGCACACTCTGTATTGGGGATGTGCCTGCAACCAAGGTACATGCCCTTGACGGGAATCGAACCTGGGACCCTTCAGTCTGCAGGCCGACGCTCTATCCACTGAGCCAAACCAGTTAGGGCTTGAGCTATTTTTTTTTTATTCATGTGTGTCAGACTTTAGAGTAAAATGAGTTATAAGTGGAGCTCTGATTTTGCTTCCTTGTCAACTGTGATTTAACAGTCAGGGGCCTGCCAACTTCAGGTTAGCATGAAAATTAACTTACCTTGCAGCAATTTTCCAGTGAAAGATTTAGAATGCAAATAGCAGGCTAAACATTTAGTTCATCAGGAGTAATATTGTTTGAAATATTCACTCTGGTTTTCATGATGTTATGACTTATTTAAATATATGGTTTAAGGGAAATTGGCAAAAACATTTTAATTTTTTCAGTTCACTAAATTCATATTAACTTAATAACAAAACTTGATTTCTGAAGCCCTTATTTGTACATTAAAAATATTTGACATGTGTTAATTTGTAATCAATGTTTCATTTTCTTATTTAATTTCTCTCTAAATTATAAAATCACAATAAAATGATTTTAGAATCTTTTTTCTTAGGTAGTTTAACTTTCTCGTTTATAATAGAATCAACAATATACTAATTAAAAATACTTTAACTTGTTTAAAGCTTAAATCCTAAATCTCAAATAGACAACAATCTGTTAATATAATGTTAGATATATCCAAGAAAGTGTAAATGATTGCATTTTTTTAAAGATGAAAATTTAATTAATAGAGACTGTCTTTTGTTATAACCCAAACTTTATGACTAAAATTTACTGATCTCAAATGGACTAATAAGATATCTTATTAACCCAAGTGCCTTGTCTTTATTTTCTTTGATTCCATCGTAAATACTAGTAAAGGAAGCTGATGTAGTAACAGCTGTGTGTTACTGCACACAGTTTAAAAACTTCACATCTTTAAATAATGTCTCTTGATTTTTAAGTTTAATCAAACTAATAAAGGAAAATCAAAATATTTTGGAGACTTTTTTTTAGCAATACTCTGCAACTCAATTAAGAAACTAAAAAGCAAGCAAAGCACCCTCAACGAAGTGAAAATAAATGTTACTTGATGTATAACCATATGTATGTTACTAATAGGTGACATTCAAATAATGTTATAATTTCATCACATGCAATTCTGTAATTAATTGGATCTCAAGGTCTTATTACAGAAGAAGAAAAGTACAAAAACATTTTTCTGGAAGATCTTTTCCCTAGTATATGCAAAGAAAACAAAATATTTAACAATAAGAAAAAACACACCTCATAAAACAGAACTACTTAATATATTTTAATAAATATTGAAAGTGCCCAAACCATATGTAATTAATACAATGGCTATCACCTAATGTTTGAAAAAGATGTGAATTATTGAAATGACTAATCTGCTGAAAGAGCAGCAGCGGTCTTGGGTTTACTCCATTTTAGCCGAAGGGCAGAGACGTGCTGGTCTTGGGTCCACACGGGCAATAAAACTCATGAGACAATATAGGCTCCAGCCAACATTTAACTGTAAGAAAAACTATGAAACTAGAATCATAATTTTAATGAAACTTTCATAGCAGAAGTTCCTGACATGACTTCTTAATATTTTAGTAATTCCACATCAGGACAAATAAGATAATGGGAAATGAGACCACAAGTGTGGAGCCATGAGTTGTGGGTACATGACGAATCCTATTCTCTGTGGAAGCTGCACTTTCAGCAGAACTGTGAACTCTCGGTTAAGTGTTATCTATAATAATAAAAGTATAATATGCAAATCGACCGCATGGTCGAACAGCAGAATGACTGTCCAGATGACCTTCCGGACGAAGCGGGGCTGAGGCAGCCGGGGGTGCGAGGGCCGAGGCAACTGGGGCTTTAAAGGCCAAGGTAGCCAGGACTATGAAAGCCTATTTTTGCACAAATTATGTGCATTGGGTCTCTAGTTGGATAAATAATCACAGAAATTAGGTACAGGTGATCTTTTGATTCTCATTTATCTTGTATCTGATGTTCCTTAATTTTCTCAAGTTAGTATTGCAAGAAAGTTTTGACCAAAGACCAAAGTCCTAGGCCTCTAATGCTAGCAAAGGTCACATCCTTTTGTTAGATTTTTCCTTCAGTTGTATTTTATATATTATGATTATGAGGTTAGTTTAAAAAGTTTTAAATGCATCTTAAAGAGTGCTATAGACAAATAACAGATATCAAGCTGTATTACAAAGCCACTGTTCTCAAAACTGCCTGGTACTGGCACAAGAACAGACACATAAACCAATGGAACAGAACAGAGAACCCAGAAATCAACCCAAACCAATATGCTCAATTAATATTTGACAAAGGAGGCAAGAGCATACAATGGAGTCAAGACTCTTCAATAAATGGTGTTGGGAAAATTGACAGATACATGCAAAAAAGTGAAACTAGACCACCAATTTACACCATACGCAAAAATAAACTCAAAACTGATAAAGGATTTAAACATAAGATGGGAAACCATAAAAATCTTAGAAGAATCCATAGGCAGCAAAATATCAGACACATGTTGTAGCAATATCTTTATTGGTGCAGCTCCTAAGACAATGGAAACTAAGGAGAAATAAACAAATTGGACTACATAAAAATAAAAAGGTTCTGCACAGCAAAAACAAAACAAAACAAAACCTAAAACCACCAACAAAACAAGAGAGCCCACTGCATGGGAGAACATATTTGCCATCGATATATCTGATAATCTCCCAAATTTAAAGGGAATTCATACAACTTACTAGTAACAAAAGTTATACAATCCAATCAAAAAATGGGCAAAGGACCTAAATAGATACTTTTCAAAAGTGGTCATACAGAAGGCCAAGAAACATATGAAAACATGCTGAAAGTCATCTGAGCGATGCAAAGCAAAACAACAATGTGGGCCATCTCACACCTGTCAGAATGACTATCATCAACAAGTGCTGGAGAGGATGCGGAGAAACAGGAGCCCTGGAGCACTGCTGGTGGGAATGCAGACTGCTGTAGCCACGTGGTAAACAGTATGGAGTTTTCTCAAAAAACTAAAAATGGAACTCCCATTTGACCCACTGATTCCACTTCTAGGAATATATCCCTCCAAAATCAGAAACACCCATCAGAAAGGATATATGCATCCTTATGTTCATAGCAGCACAATTTACAATAGCTAGGATTTGGAAATAGCCTAAGTGCCCACCAGCAGATGAATGGATTAAAAAACTGATACATCTACACAATGGAATACTACATGGCAGTAAAAAAAAGAAAAGGAGTTCTTCCCAATTGCAACAGCATGAATGGACCTGGAGAGCATTATGCTAAGTGAAATAAGCCAGTCAGAGAAAGATAAATACCACATGATCTCACTCATTTGTGGAACATAATGAAAAAAGTAGATCCAAAGACACAGAAGCATCAAACAGACTGTCAAACCTCAGAGGGAAGGCAGGGGAGGGTGGGAAGGGAGGGTGTAACAGATCAACCAAAAGACTTGTATGCATGCATATAAGCAAAACCAATGGACACAGACATTAGGGGGGTGAGGGCATGTGCTGGGGTGGGGGAGGAGTGGCTGCGGAGAGGTCAATGGGGGGAAAAGAAGACATATGTAATACTTTAAACAATAAAGAATTTAAGTTAAAAATTAGTGAGGAAAGGCTTTTATTTTTAACTACCTCATTAAAAAAAAAGAGTACTATAGGCAGAAACTAGGGAAGCCACCTCTTAGTTCTCCATCTCTGTCTTTCCAATTTCCTCTTCTGAAAAATTTGTCAATAAATTTGTTTCCACTCTCCTTTGTGTCTCTGGGAACTAAACCCCTTGGCTAACTTTGAGAAGCCCACCCAACTGGAGAAAAATCCTTTAGCTAATAACTGATAAATAAAAGTTTGGGTGAAAATTGGTCAACTTGATTTAACATTATTTAAAAAGAAGATTGATATTAAAAGAAAGTATAAGTCCAAGTTATAATATATGCAATCTCCTCCATTTAAATTATTTATTTAGAAAAAATATGATGTAAAGCAGTTTTAAATATTTCAAAATTTTTAGAGGCCGGAGATTCAATTCAGTTAGGTGGTGTTAGTGTAATTTATTTAAAGGAATTACATACACTTTAAATAACATAACTTTGGTATTTCATTACTGATTTAATTCATTATTTTCCTATTTATTTATTTAAGGTTACATAAAACTAGTATTCTACATGGGTGAGTAATTGCAACTTAATATCATAAATGGGTTATTTGACTCAAAACTAAAATATTCAACTTTGAGATTTAACAAATAGACAAATGGACAATTAAGCCAATAAATGTATTTCATGGAAAAATGTCATTGAACATAACTTATATATTCAAGTAATAATTTAAAATATGCTGTCAAAGTCATGGTAATAAATAAAATATATTTTATATCCATCAAATCAAAATTTCTTAAATATATTAGAAAATTTAGTTAAATTTTATGTTTTCTGCATTTCATGTTTTTTTATTTCACTCTAAGCAGTTTTAATAATAAAACATCAAGTATTTTAATGAACTATCATAACTTCCTTATGATATAAAATATACACTAGATAATATCTTGAAATTTTTCACTTCATCTGTACTTTATTGTTCTATAATTATTTTGAAGCAATTAATAAGAATTTATAACATTCAAAATAACAGCATTGAAAATTCTGAAATATAAACATCAGGCAAGAAATAAGACCAGTGAAAATTGAGCCATGTTAGAAAGGCGAGACCAAAGGAAGTAAAACAAAAAGGTCTATACAACTGATAACAGTTCAGCCTCAAATTTAGCCTTGAAAATTACTGTCAGAGACAGAGAAGCTATATTCAATCAGAGGATTTTTTGATTAGAGAGAATGACTGGACAGCAATACAAATACTTTTCCTAGATATAAATTCTAAAAAAACATATTTCATTTGAGGCCTTAGAGCAGCAGCATTAAGAAAAGAGCTGTCAATATTTTCAGTTATCATTCCAATAAATGTGGTTGTAGAAAGCATAAGACTATCTTATATAATAAAAGGGTAATATGCAAATTGACCCTAATAGCAGAACAGCTGGGAATGACTAGTCACTATGACTCACACTGACCACCAGGGGGCAGACGCTCAATGCAGGAGCTGACCCCTGGTGGTCAGTGTGCTCCCACAGGGGGAGCTCTACTCAGCAACAAGCCAGGCTGATGGCTGCCAGCACAGCGGTGGTGGCGGGAGCCTCTCCCACCTCCTCAGCAGTGCTACGGATGTCTGACTGCAGCTTATGCCTGCTCCCTGCTGGCAAGTGGACATCCCCTGAGGGCTCCTGGGCTGCCAGAGTGATGTCTACCAGCTTAGGTCCAATTGCCCAGGGAGCGGGCTTAAGCCAGCAGTTGGACATCCCCTGAGAAGTCCCAAACTGAGAGAGGGCACAGGCTAGTCTGAGGGACTCACTTCCATCCCAAGTGCACAAATTTTTGTGCACCAGGCCTCTAGTATCTTAAATTTCCAAAGAAGACAAGCCCTTCATAAGAAAATCAACTCATTACAGAAAATTCTGTGAGGATTTCAAACAACATACCATAGATGTGTGACTTTCTTATTATCTAACTTGATCTAAAATACCCAGGATAAGAAAGAGAATGCATGTATTTTCAAAAAATTTCTCATATATATAACTTCTCTCAACCCAGTGTGAGATTGATTTAATTTCTGGTGAGGTCGTGTAGGGTGAGTGCTTGAGTTGTGTGAGTTCTTCTGGATATCTTAAAAAATAATCTATTTAGTATTTCAATTGCTAGAAAATAAACAAACTAAATTTATAGTTACAGTCTTATAACATAAGGGATACCTCACTTTTCTTTAAAATGAAATGCATATGGTGGCTGTGTTTGTAAAGCATGTAAACCTTGACATGAAGGCTGGTGTACAGATCATCTTTCCCAGACATATGCGTCAATGGAACAGAATAGAGCACACAGATATAGACATGCGAATATACTTGAAAGATGTTTATTTTAATTGTGATAAAGTACACAAAGCATACAATTTATTTGAAATTGTGAAATTTCATTGTATTTAGGACATTCACAATGATCTGCAACCCTCACCACTGTCCTGGTCAGCATTTTCATCACCCCAGCAGAAAACTCCACACTCGCTAAGCAGCCGTTGTCCATCTTCACAGCCGTTACTCAGTCTCTGGCAACACGAACCTGTATTTCTTCCTTTTGGATCTGCCGACTCTGCTATTTCATAGAAATAAATTCTTCAGTTCTGACCTATTGTGTCTGCCTTCTTCACTTAGCATAGGTTTTCAAGGTTCATTCATAGTGTAGCATGTATCAGAGCTTCATTCCTTTCAACTGCTGAATAATATCTTCAGGTATAGATTAAATCCCATTGTATTTATTCATGTATCGGTGGACATTTTGAAAGTTCTTACATTTTGGCTATTGTTCATTATGCAGCAATAAACATCCATGTACAACTTTTTGTTTGACTATCTGTTTTCACTTTTGGGGAGGTATCTAAATAGGAGCAGAATTGTTGGGTCATATGGTATTCTCGGTTGCACTTGTGGGAAAACATCAACTATTTTCCACAGTGTATACACCATTTTGTATTTCTGCCAGCAATACTCAAGGATGCCTATTTCTCTATACCCCACCATAATTTGTTATTTTTCACTTTTAAAAAATTTTTATTTAGCCAACTTAGTGAATGCGCAGTGGAGGCAGCCAATCACTGTATCTCTCTCAACATTGATGTTTCTGTCTCCACTTTTCCTCTCCCTTCCTCTAAGAAATCAATAGAGAAAATATATTTTTTAAAAATATACCATTTAATTTTCTATTTAATAAGACATTCATTGTCCTTGAGGAGGAAACTTTTGGGATCTCAAAAGGAAACCACTCTTATCCTCCAGAGAATGACCTTACATTTCCTTTTTAAAAATTAAAACTAGAAATGGTAAATTTAATAAGCCTATATTTTCTACTCTCATAAATGACATTTAGCATTTTTTACAAAACAAGTATTTTTAATACCACTATATTATATAGATTATACAGTTGGAACTTCAAGTACATTAAAAACCAGGACAGGCAGATATCAGAGTTACATTAAAAACTTTAATGGCCATGCATTGCTAAACCTAGAGGCTAAATAGGGAGTTTGTGAATTAATAGTGGATTAAAACTCTGCTCAGTAAAATATAACTTGTACCTCAGAACAGATGTTTTCAAATATACACTCCATCATCAATAGCTGTGTTGCCACCATTGGAAAGATATTATGGGTTATTCATCAACTATATATCTGATAATATTACCAGTAGGGAAAAACACTGATCTTAGAAGTGAAAACTTGGAGACAAGGGATGAAGTTGTTTAAGATTTATAAAAATAATCATAAGGGCCACTTTATATCATAGAATAATTCTTTCAAAATTATGCTATTACGCTCTCCCTGCACATTATTATAATGCATATATATAATATGTTATTATACATATATAATAAAAAATAATTCATATATTCAGAATGTTGGTAAAGAATGATTTTTTCTATTTTGTAAATAGGCCAGGAGAATTTGAATTTATAACACATCAGATTTAGGTATTAATAGAAAAGTGAGTAAATATAACTCTTGGCTTCAGAAAATAAGCACTAAAACAATGATAACTAATTATATAGAATTATTTGTATTGCAAATGTTCACTTACATGCACTTGAAATATTTTTCCTCTTCGTGATGAGTGCATTTCAAATCCCATGAGCCCTGAATGCAGCATCTGGTGTTGACTATGTACATTCACTTCAGGGAAATAGGGAAAAGATGCAATTATCTAAAAACTTCAAGCCAAAATATGTTTGTGATTTATTGTCTCAACTATTTCTATTCAGCAGTGCGTTTATAAACTATAGTTGTATTTTTCCCAGGATAGCAATGGATAATTTTATGAATTAGAACTCTGAAGAAATCCAACTGATACATTCTTTCTGAACATTTACTTTGAAAAGTGGCATAGTATTTTACTTGTTAAAAATAAAAATGATAAAGTGCTTAGATGCATTATAATAACTTATTAAAATCAAAGATAAGATCATAAAATAAAATTGAGAGAAGGCTATGGATAAAATATGCAGGAAATAAAGAAGAAATTCTGTCTGGCCCATGCGGTTGAGCATCGACCTATGAACCAGGAAGTCATGGTTCCATGGTTGTGGGTTTGATCCCTAGTGCGGGTGTGCAGGAGGCAGCTGACCAATGATTATCATTGATGTTTCTCTCTCCCTCTGCCTTCCTCTCTGAAATCAATAAAAATATATTTTAAAAAGAGAAAATTCTAATTTTTTTAAATTACAAAACTTATGCACAAAAGTCTTGAAACAATGCAAGTCAGAAAGGCATGGGAAGTATCTTTTGCCCTACAGGGTTGGTTTCCTTGTAAAAAACTGAAAACAATTCTTTTCAGCCTGTGACTCAGTTTAAAAGTGAAGTGTGGGGATGAAAATTATAAGATACATACACCTATCTTTTCTTTGCAGTAGAAAAGGACTGTATAAGATGACATATTCCTTAAACTTTTTCTATTACTTCTTACCTTGGTGCCATTTGAAAATGTCAAACTATTTTAACCATACTGATCATTAAGATTACTTGAAGAAAAAGTAATTTTCCCATCAAAGATCTTCATAATAGCTGGCATGTCATATGGCTCCTGGACAGCCTTCTGAAAGAGATCTCAGTATATTTCTACCATCTTGAATATATCTTAAAAATAATGAGGCACCTACCTGATCTTCAGTACATTTATTTTAATAAATACCAAAATGAGCAGACTGAGACATCTGTATTCTTCCTGCTAGCAATAAAAAAGGCATTTGTGTGTTGATGACATATTTCTCAGAGTACACCAAGTTCTTTATTTTATGATGGTATTTATATGACTTCCGCTAAATGATATAATGCAAGATGTTTATTATTTCAGCATCTGCTCCTATATTTTCTTAGTCACTTGAACAGTGACTCACATTTCTTTGAAAAACAAAATCACTTGATTTTTTCATCTTATTGCTAAACAGATAGTCCTGTATTCTTTTTAACACATTGTTCACTCCCAATCCAACAAATGCTATAAAGGAAAAAGGTAGATTTCATGAATTAAGGGAAAGAGGAAAAAGTGTAGTAGTAAAAATCAATTATAAGCTAGTTCTTAGCTATTTTGCTCTTTGCTATGGATACATATATTAATATTCTACCTTGTTTGAAAGGATTTAAAATGACTACTTTACGTTATATTTTTGCATTTCTTTTTATGTGACTAAGAATGGAAAGAAAATGTTATCATTGTTTTACTTTCAGAATCAATCAACCTAAAATGCTTTACCTATATTTCTATATTAAAGAAGTAGGTAGTGGCAAATATAGTATTTCCTTGAAGACCCAACCTCAGAATATCTCCTCTGTTGATCTATCTTCATGCTGACTCTGACAATGAACACACTTCTCTTAAACACAGTCTCTAATGTATTTACATTCATTTGTACATATATATTTCTGTAAGATGTCAGGAAAGCCACCTCTATTTATCTTACTCATATAACGCATACTGAGTATGGGACTGGGGGAGAATTAAAAATTTTATTAGACTAACTACAATTAATAGGAGTAGGAAAGATGTTTACATTTAGTGGCCTACTTGAAACAAAACAATAAGTACATCACTCAGAATATGATATCCTACCTAATAAAAGATTAATATGCAAATTAGGCATCACTCCATCACAAAGATGGCCACCCCCATAGCCACAAGATGGAGGTGCCCAGTCTGGCTCAGCCCCACCACTGAAGTGGTCAGGCCTGTTAGTCAGGCAGGTGCCAGGGGAGGCAGGAAGCCTGAGGGGCAGAGCCTGTGATCGCAGCGGTCTGGGCATGGGCAGAGCCAGCAAAGCACGGGTCTGGGGGTCCTCTGCCCAGGCCTGCAGCCTTGGCCAGAGGCTGCCAGTGGGGCAAGGACAGAGCCGCCGATGGCAAAGGTCAGGATCAGAGCCAGTGATCGCAGAAGCCTAGACTCTGTGAAGCCAGCGATCAGAGGGGCTTGGGGGTCCTCTTCCCAAGCCTGCAGCCTTGGCCAGAGGTTACAGGCCTGGGCAGGGGTGGAGCTGGAATTGGAGGGGCAGGGCTAGAGCTGGTGATTAGAGTGAACTACAGAGGAAATACATTTTCTGACTGCTCATTGGCTAAGCCCCCTGTATGCCACTGGTAATATTCTTAGTAACTTGGGTAATAAGAATCCAAAAAGATGATCTAGGGTTTTTTCACCACACTCCTGGAAAAAAAAAAGAAGGTCCACTGCTGGAGGGCTAAGAAATGTCATATCCTGCCCTCACTGGTTTGGCTCAGTGCATAATGCCTCAGCCTCCTGACTGCAGGTTCTGGGTTCAATTCTGACCAAGGGCATGTACCTAGGTTGCAGGCTCCTCCGTGGCCGGGGTTCAGGTCAGGGTTCATGCAGGAGGCAACCAATCAGAGTGTTCCTATAACTTTGATGTTTCTCTCTGTTTTTCCCTTCTCTTCTACATTCTCTAAAAATCAATGGAAATATATCTTCAGGTGAGGATAAAAAAAAAGAAAGAAAGGTCATCCTATATAATAAAGAGGAAATATGCAAATTGACCGTCACTCCAGTCAATTTGCACCCACAGCTGAGGCTAAGTTCCCATAACGAGCCTTAAGGAGCAATCAACAGGGACCTGAGGCTGCACACCCACCCATCTCCTGCATGGGGTTTGACAGGGGACCTCAGGTCATGCCTTCCACCTGCAGGGATTGACAGGAAACCTCAGGCTGATCCTCCCACCCTTGCCCCAGGCCACGGGACCTGAGGCTGTGCCCCTCACTCAGCAGGACTTGATGGGGGCCCTCAAGGTGTGCCCTCCGCCCTGGTGCTGGGCCAGGGGACCTCAGGCTATGCCCCCTGCCCCAGCACCAGGCTGGGGGATCACAGGCCACTCCCTCCACCCAGCAGGGCTTGATGGGGGACCTCAGGTTGTGCCCCCCTACCCTGGCACCAAGAGGACCTGAGGCTGCACCCCCCTACCTGGCAGGGCTTGACAGGGTGGGACCGGCTGGGTCTGGATCTAGCCCAGTGAAGGGGGGCTGTCCAGGTTTGGATCTCGAGTGATTTTGAGATGCACATGGGTGGTTGAAGACTTAACTCTGGGTTCCATGGTGCACCCCAGACTCTGACAGGGGGAAGATTTTCATATATGTTTTACTAATTTTCTTTAATCTCTGACACTTCTATTATAGAGAAAGGGCAGATAGCAATATTAAAATATTTCCTCTAATTAATCCCCTTTTAATGTGCATGAATTTTGTGCACTGGGCCACTAGTATCCTATGAAAGACACATGTTGAAAATGCCTAAAGAAAGTTGACATTTTTTTATGGTGAAGGGACTGGAGTCAGTGTTGATGAAAACACCTT
>PVJC01007928.1:0-49883 GCA_004026665.1 Murina feae
TTGTTGTTGTTGTTGTTGTTTTTAGCACATGAGTGCCACCTTTCAAGGTGTTGTTGACATGCCTAAATGTGAGTGGGGAGTGCAGGAACCCTGTGGTAGTAACTCCTAGGAAAATTGCACTTGTTTTGGATGAGGACAGAAAGTGCAGTTTTCCTAGAAATCCCTGAGTGTCTGTAAAGCATGAAAAAGGGTTGACTTCTTTCACCAGGTGAATCAAATGAGGAACAATTGGTTGGTTACTCCAACATATCTCTCCTTTGAACTAGCAAACCCATGAAGGTTATTGGTAACTATCTATGCTTCTCGCGAAACATGAATTATCAAAACTTCATATTCTACTCTGGATTTCCTATGACTGAGCCCTCACTTGAATTATAATTCTCAATTTTCAGGACTAAAGTTAGTTTCAGTGACATTAATTACTTTGGCTTCAAATGATGGGTGAAGTAGAAAAATGAATGATAGTAAAAAAGCAACTTGAAGTATGCTTCAGTTTCTATCATAAAAGGGTCCCTAATAGCAATAATAAAAACAAAAATGTTTAAGTTTTAAATTATTTTTATAAATTTTTATGTGATTTTGAATTTAACAGAGCACAGGTGGATCTCCAGTTATGACTGCATGTCACTCATGGCTGTGTACAATCCAAACACATGGCTTACATCCTGAAAGAACTGAAACTTTCCAGCTCTAGAGATCTGATGACTTATATTGTCCTTTAAATTAAAAGGTGTTCACTATCCAATTTTGAGGTTAAAATATTTGGTATATAACTAAGAATTTACTATGTGGGGAAGATTATTACTATAATTTCAAAAAAGTCAAAACTCCCAGGCCAAATTTTCCCTTCTCCTTTTTATAATTTTCTACAACTGGCTAAATGTTTTTATTTATTCATTTAATATGGATGACTTCTTATTTTGAGATTAGAGACCCAATAAACAAAATTCATGCACTGGTAGGGTCCCTAGCAGCTGCCAGCCATGTACTCCCAACCTTCTCCCGGCTGGCCCTGCCCCCTGAGTGAACTCCTGGATGAATTTCAGGTTTAGGGGACAATTTGCATACTATGTTTTTATTATATGGGATCATTGTAGATTCACTTCCTGTTATATGAAATAATATGGAGATTATTCACTTTCAATTAGGTTTCCCTCAAATGTCTTGTAAACTATACTACAATATCCCAGCTAGGATATTGATATTAATATAATCTACCCATCTCATCCAGATTTCTTCAATATCACTTATATTTAATTGCATTTGTGTGTTTAGTTCTATGCGATTGTACCACAAGACTAACTTTTTGTATACACCACCACAATCAAGATCCAGAGTAGTTCCACTACCACAAGATGCCTCATGTTGCCCTCGTATGACCATACCTACCCACTTATACCCCCTTCCATTTCTAACCCCTTGCAATCACTAATCTGTTCTCCATTTTATAATATTATCATTTCAAGAATGTTATGTATATAGCTGAATCACAGAGTATATAACCTTTAAGATTATCTTTTTTACTCAGTATAATTCCCTGCAGATTCATGCACTTTAATATGGTATCAATAATTTGTTCTTTTTTTATTGCTAAGTAGTGTTCCATGGTATGAATGCATCTCAGACTTTAACCTGTTCACCAACTGAAGGACATCTTGATTGTTTCCCATTATGGGCTATAACAAATAAATCTGCCATGAACATCCATATACAGGTTTTTGTATAAATAATAATTTTCATTTCTCTGGGATAAAAGTCAACTTTTTATCCCAGAGATAGCATAGTAATTGTACTTTTAGTTTTATAAGAAACTGCCAAACCATTTTTCAGAGTAGCTGTACTTTTTAACAATCCCACTGGCAAAATATGAGTGATTCAATTTCTCATCCTTAACATCATTTGATATTGCCACCATTTTTTTGTTTTAAGTATTTTATTTTAAGTGCTAGAGGCTCTGTGCACAAAAATTTGTGCACTCAGGGTGGTCCCTCAGCCCAGGCTGTGCCCTCTCGTGGTCTGGGACCCCTCAGGGGATGTCAACCTGCTGGCTTAGGAATGCTCCCCGGGGGATCGGGCTTAAACTGGCAGTCAGACATCCCTCTGGCAGCCCAGGAGCCATCAGGGGATTTCCACTTGCTGGGGAGAGCAGGCCTAAGCTGTAGTTAGACATCCTTAGCTCTGCTGAGGAGGCAGGAAAGGTTCCCACCACCACCGCTTTGCTGGCAGTCATCAGCCTGGCTTGTAGCTGAGCAAAGCTCCGCCTATAGGATCACACTGACCAACAGGGGTCAACTCCTGCATTGAGCATCTGTCCCCCTCCCCCCGGTAGTCAGTGTGTGTCATAGTGACCAGTCATTCCCAGTTGATCTGCCGTTAGGGTCAATTTGCGTATTACCCTTTTATTATATAGGATAGAGGCCTGGTGCATGGGTGGGGGCTGGCTGGTTTGCCCTGAAGTGTGTCCCAGATGGAGATCCTGCTGGGGTGCCTGGCCAGCCTGGGTGAGGGGCTGAGTGTTGTTTTCAGACTGGCTACAGCCCCTGCAGGGTGGGGGTCCCCACTGGGGTGCCTGGCCAGCCTGGATGAGGGGCTGAGAGCCATTTTCAGGCTGTCCACAGTCCCTTCAGGGTGGTGGGGTCCTGCTGGGGTGCCTGGCCAGCCTGGGTGAGAGGCTGATGTCGTTTTCAGGCTGGCCACACCCCCCCGTGACTCAATTGAAACTTTGTAGCCTTGAGTGGAGCCCAGGTCCAGCAACCCAGGCTCCTACCCCTCCTTGAGCAGATGCCAGGGCTGGCTGGAAGCAGGTATCTGGGATTTATTTATCTTCTATGATTGAAACTTTGTAACCTTGAGCGGAGGCCAGGGGCAGGTGGGAAGCTTGGTTTCCTCCATCACTGGTGGCAACCCAAGCCTCTTGCTGCTCCAGCTCTGTGGCTGCCACCATCTTAGTTGGGTTAATTTGCATATTGACTCCTGATTGGCTGGTGAGCATGGCTTGTGGGTGTAGCAGAGTGGAGGAAGTGCTGGTTAGTTTGCATGCTTCTCTTTTGTTAGTGTAGATGCCATTTTTATATCCTCTTCCAAGAAATGTCTCTTTAACCTTTTGGCCCATTTCTAATTAAAGTGTTGTGTGTGAGTGTGTGTGTGTGTTTTATTGTTGTTTTTTTATTGTTGACTTTTGAGAGTTCTTTCTATATTCCAGATACTAGCTCTTTGTTGGATTGTAAATATTTATTTTTATTTGCAAATATTTTCTCCTCATCTATAGATTATATTTTCATTTTCTAATATACATGTATATTTAAATTAGCATATACTAGTGTGTTAAACCTATTCCTATACAACTTGTGTTTTCCTTTCCTCAGTCATTTTTTTTCTTTCTTCATCATCTACCATAAATACACATTCTGCCTATCATTTCCATACATGCCCTAATTATATTTAATAAAACTGATCCTGTGATTTTTTGCTTTATTATTAAATGGCCTGGAGGGTGGGAGGTTGCAACTCATACTGATACTATGTTAGAATCTAAGAGTAGGAAGAATCTAGTTTTGTTACTTTGTTTTGCCAAAGTCCAAACAACCAGTTGGAAAATGGAAAATATAATTATACTTGATACCCTGAAGTTAATATTTTTAAAATATTTTAAAATAATACCTATATTATCATTTTATCATATTTATCAGTTCACCCAATTAGTATGCTATGGTGTACTAATAAGAGTGATTATTTTATTTAATTTCTATTTAAATAATGGCTCTTCCTAAAATTTTAAAAAATGTCAAATTCTTCTGTTGTGTCAACAACTGCTCTCCAAATGAGTGTTTTAAATGTTGCCTTATTATTATTTTTTACTTTCACTGAAAACAACCCAGTGGTTTCTGTGACTGAGGGGATGTTTGTTTAATTTTAGCTTTCTTTCTTTGTTTCTAACTTTTTTTTTCAACGCTATTTTATGTTTTGTTTGTATGGAAGATTGTATTTTGCTTTATTTTATTTTACTTTTAGCAAGCATGGGAATATATACTTGCTTATTCTTTGGGAAGAGAGCACCCTAAATGTGGCTTAATCAACATTGTAAGTCATTTTATTTCTTCCCCATTGACTTGGATATGTGCATTGTTGGAAACGTGTGCTTTAGCGGCATATATTTTTTAGTCTAATTAGCTGCCTGCCTGTAATCAGGACTATATCAACTGTTGTCATTCTAAATGTTTCTTTTCTTTTTTCCAAACACATTTGCCTGATTGACCTGTTTTTTTCTCTGTCTTTCTATGGGGCTGCTCCAGGAGCCATGGCTAATCATCTTATAAGCAATGCTCTGCTTCGTCCGCATGGTACTAACAATCCCTATAATACATTGCTTGGGGAACCGGCGGTCTGTAACAACCCTTCTGTCAGCATGTACAACGCACAAGGTGTGCTGGAGTTTATCTTAATTTTTTCAAGTCAGAGTCCCCTTTTATGTAGCTTTTATGGCCACATTCTATTTTTCTTTCCTTCCTCCTGCCTTTTCTTTCTTTTGGAAGCAGACACACAGATCCCTTTCACCTTCTACCCCTCCTGGTGCTTTTATTTTCCATTTTCCTTAGGTTTTTTTCATAGTAAGAAACGGATTCCTTTCGTCTGATAAACAAAAGCTTGTTTCATCAATATGTGTTTGTTTCTTTGTAATGTGATAAAATGTATTGTGGCTTGTCAGTACTTTTCTTACTGTGATTGATTTTGGGAAATGCGATATTTACCTAAGGTAAGTAAGATAAAGGGACACTGGAACCACTAGCCTTAATGTTATAAGATTAATAAGTAATCATACCCTGTTATACAGTGAAGCACACTTTAGGCACACAGCTTCAGTACTGATGAAAGCATCCGGATGGACTCCAGGGAAAATTACATTAAACATGGAGGAAAGAACAGTGAACTGCACAGTAGCAGTTCAGGCTCTACCCTAGCTTTCTATGGTCTGTGTGAGCTGGTTTACGAAGGTCCCCAAATCCTTTTTCAATTGTTATAAACAAGCCTTCTGAATACGGTTCCTCTACATTCTCTGGTTTTAAATGACATGACATTTAACTGTGCCCTGGCCAGTATGGCTCAGCGTGTTGGGCATCATCCTGTGCAACAAAAGGTTGCTGGTTCGATTCCTGGGCCTGGAGGCAGCCATTTGATGTTCTGCTCTCACATCGATGTTTCCTTATCTCTCTCCCTCTTTCTTCCTCCCTCTTTAAAAATTAATTTAAAATCTTTCTAAAAATTGTTGTTTAGCAAGCAAAAAGCATAAATCTCTTTAAATAATTTATAATATTAAAGACAAGACATTGAAAATATCCATATTGCATATGTAAAGAGACCACAAGAAAATAATATTCAAATAAAAGCTTTATAATCCTAGTCAGATCTACTTATTTAAAATTATATTTGAAAGAAAATTCACTGTGAGACAGAGACGTCCAAGATTCCTTCAAGTTGGATGTAATAGACTAGGAGTATTTAACATTTCCAGGAGATTTTGAATAAAATGTATATTAATCCTCGGTGAGAATCTTTGTGGGAGGTTTTGGGTTGCTTTACCTTCCCAGTTAGAGGTAAAAGATTAGGGGCATGAGTGGCTAAAATTTGGTGTGAATGCCCATTCCAGAAAAGTATGTTTGCTTCAGCATGGTCATTTGGTGTCTAAAACCATCTGACCTTTCCAGGTGACCTTGCAAAATAAAAAGGATGCTTTTAAATTATTTCTAAATACCAAAGTCAGTAATCCAGAAGTGACTTCAGGAATACAATCAAATTGTTTGTCCATAGGATAAAATAACTAAGCAAACTTTATATTTTATTGCTCCTTTAAGGCCCATGCATCCAAGAAGCATAGAATTTTAGAATCCAAAGAAGGAATAGGCTCATTAGGTCCTCCTCATGACATTGCTCAAGTGCTTTCCCTAATATGACCCTTCCCAGCTCAGGATTTCATATACAGTGAGTCTTGAACAAGAGGAGTTAGGAGCACCCAACCCCCTATGCAGTCAAAATCTGCATATAATTTTTGATACCCCCAAAACTTAACTGCTAATAGCCTCCTGTTTTCTAGAAGCATTAGCAATTACATAAACAAGCTATTAACTCTTAGTGTGTATATTGTATCAAATACTGTAGTCTTACACAATAAAGTTAAAGAAAAGAAAATGTTATTATGAAAATCATATTTACAGTATTTTTGAAAAATTCACTTATATGTGGACCCACACAATTCAAACCCATGGTGTTCAATGGTCAACTGCATTCAACTGTTGAATTGCTCCATTTGTTGTATATATATATTTTTTTCCTTCCACCTAGCTGAAATTTGCCTCTGGTCATGATGCTTAGATTTGCCCTCTAGAGCAAAGAGCAAAGCATTCTGCTCTCTGTTGCAAATACTTGAAAGTAGCTAACCTGTCTTCTTTTAGTCCTCTATCTCCCTAGGAAAATAACTCAGTGCCATCAACGTGAGATAGTTTCTAGGTCCTTCTTCATGGTCACCCTCCCCCCACTAAATATTATCTCATTTGTCAATGTCCCTATTTCATTGTAGTGCTCAATAAAGCATATTTTGCCCAAGGCACCAGATGTGGTTTGGCAGAACAGTTTAGCAGACCTCATAACGGCCTTTTTAAAAATTTGGGCTATGTGACAGATAACTGTGTCATCATAAACATTTTAAAGTGTGCTGACAGTAAGTTTTGAGTGATGTTAAATGAAGATTTATAGCATATCTGAAAATTAAATCTATTCTACATTATTCACATAAAGAGTTGTTGGAAATTGTTTTAAAACTAGCAACAAATTTAGATAGTATTTTGTCTCAATTTTTTATTCTACTATAGTTTCTAGGTCTTATATAATGACAAATTTAACAATTATTATTCTATATGTCTACCTTTTGACTTACTTTCTTTTTATTGCTATCCCAAATTAGGGGATTTTTCTAAGGATGAAACAGTTCTGTAAACACTATGAAAATGGAATCCCCATGATGCAAAGGTTAAAATAATAATATATATATATTTAAAGTTTGTTTCTGTGGGATTTATTATTGGATATTGCTATTAAGATTATCAATAAGTATACAAAGGATTCTTCTAAATGGATTTGTGGTTTATGCCAGTAAATTAAATCAATTCTACTGAATTTGCTTAATGATAAGATAGCAAATAATTTTATTCATGTTTTTCAGAGTCAGAAGTGGAATTGTTCAGCTATTTGATGCTTAAATATTTTAAAGATGTTAATAAACTATGGTAGTAAAATAAGTCTTTTTACAATTGACCCAAAATAAATCTTGGTGATTGTCATTTGCTACTAATCTTATGCTTTCAGATGAATGCACTTATATTCTTACTGGCAAGGTGAAATCTTACATGAAATATAGGTGGCTCGGTATGTACTGGAGTGGTTTATGTTGAAGTACCACTTAATTCTGTTCTATGCGTCCTCTGATTCAGTTGCACCAATGCCATCCAAGCAAAGAAGCATTCAGATTTAAAGTACCCATCTTTGTTTGTAATGCCTTTATTTAAAATATATAAAGATGTGTTTATAGTGGTACTGAAGCTTATTGTTAGGAATAAAGATGAATTGGATTTAGATTGTCTTCGGAAATACTTAAAACTTCCTGCATAGTATTTCTGGACCATTATCTTTTTGTCAATATTGGACAATTCAATTTTTGTAAGACCAATTTCATTATCTATAAACCTGTCAACAAAACATAATATAGAGAGGAATTCATGATTTTATAAAAGAATGTACATATTAAAGTAATGTAATTCAATTCTAAAACTTTAGAGACGTTACATCCTTAGGTTGGGATATGGCGAAGAATACATTATACATTATAGTTGGTAAGAATGCAAGGTCATATTATAAAATATATAAATAAATATTCAAAGCCTAAGGCAGATGTGAAGAGAATGAGATAGCAGTATCCAGAGCAAACCCAGATTTCCTTCCTGATCCCAGTTCTGTCACGCCTTGCAGGGTAGTTAGGTAAGGCTCAGCCTCTCTTGGCTGCAGGTTCCTCATCTCTAAAAAGCAGGGATCGAACTTGTACTTTCTAGTTCTAAAATTCTGTTCTTTAAGGAGGGAGCTATAATGAACCTATAAAAAATTTCCCTCTGTGCTTTACTGATTTGGTTTTCTATTTCAAGTTCTCTTTCTAAAGCTATTTTGAAAATTTAAAAGAAATTCCTCTGCATTTTGAAATATTGTTGGTCTTTTGCTGAGAACCAAATAAAACCTTTAAAGTACACACACCTTTTTTCTAAAGCAGTGGTTAAATTCTAATAAGCCGTAATCTCTTGAAATGATCTAGCCCAGTGAATTTGCAGGAGTATTTTTGTGTGTGATGATGGTGATTTTAACCTTCCTGTAAACAGAATCACATGGAGCAGTTCTTTTGACCTGATTAAAATATAGGGTTTTTTAGAAACATGATTTCACTAGGATTGTTTTTAATGGATCAGCTCAAAAATGTTTGATTGCATATGATTGTGCAGCAACCCAGGAGAAAATTATATTGATGGCGGTATTCTCCCCTCCCCCACAATTTCTTGATACAGAATAATGACTGGATTTAACCTTTTTCTTTTTCCATAGTTATACAACTTTTGAATATGAGCTCCAGAAATGACAGTATTGATCAGTATTATTCACAACTGATAAGAATCATTTATATAGGTACAGTAGGGGAAGGATGATCTTTGTACATGCAAAGAGAAAATAAATGTGGGAACAATTATGAAAACCTTCAACTATAGTCTCTCTGTATATAGGCTAAAGGCTTTGTAATTTTGCTGAAAAATTTTAATGTTAAATAACATTTCTTAGAAGCGCGCATTTTCTAACATACATACACATACACACACACATATATATAATATTAAAATGCAGTGGTGTAAATATTCATGGCTTACCCTCAAATATTTATTTTCCTTGGTTGGTGTAATAATCTTAACTTTTAAAAAAAGTATATTTGTTTGAAATTTACAAACTATAGGAACGCTTATTAAAGACTCATTTGACTAGCATGTGTTAAGGTGGGGTTTTTCTTTTCTGACTAACATTTCAGTATTTTTTAATTATGATAACCCATGTAACACAGACTCATGAATTTGGGGGCAGTGAAAATTATTTCCTTTGACTCTTTTTTCTGCATATCATCAATTTGCTTTTTACTCATGTTTCTCCTACTGTCGCTGTAAGCTTACTTGTTGTTTTTTCTTTCCTTTTCTCCATGCTGTCGTTTAGAGCCCTACAGAGAGACAAGTATGGGAGTAAAGCTAAACATTGCATATCAAATGTAATTTTTTTTAGTTCACTTTTATTGCATCACATATAGATGATGTAGTTATTAAAAACAGTTCATCTCACAATTTAAAAGCTAAAGAACCTATGAATTGACTTATAATTGACGTATATAAATATATGTTAATAGAGATTAGACGCTTCTGTTGTCTGATTCTTTTACTGTGTCACATAATCAACATGGTTGCTAAGTCTCATGTAATGTTTGTGTGAGTTAAATTGTTTTTAAATTAAGCCTTTATTTTTGCTGATTCATAAACTTTTAATTTTTGTTAGTACATTGCATCATACAAATATATGTCATGTGCGACATGCCCACTTTAATTTTACGGTGGCTGTTTTCAACCCGTACCTAATGCATTGACAACAGAAGTAACAAACACGTTGCAATGCATCAGTCATGTGACCATAACCATCACGCCTACCATAGCAGCCTCTGCAGCAGCCGCCACCCATCACATGCGGCCCTTTAAAAAGCATTTCCTTTTTTTTTTTTCTTAACATTGTGGATTTGTCTACAAGATAGCTTATAACATGAAAATAAATTGTTTCACCCTATGTCTGTGATGGCTGCTTTTTAATGTATTTTATGCACTGCTGTTTTTGAAAACTGAATTACTTGAATATACAGTATCCATCAGAGATGTCTATCTAAAAATTGACAAATTTGGGACACTTTATTTAAACCAGCAGTTAACTAGTTCAGTTTTGATAAACAATTGCATCACAGATATAGAATGAATGCTATATTTTCACAAGTTAGCAGTACATTGAGAAGTTAATGAATTATTCAATTAATTGTTCTGTAAAGCAATACCCTTTCTTATTTACCACTATTGGTCGAATGTTTGTGTTTGATTTTCTTTTGTGGTTGCATTTGAAGAGATTTATGGAATTATAGATATTGGATTTCTGTTCATTCAAGAGAATACAAAAAGTTGAATAAGCATGTGGTCAAATTTATTTCACTGTGGCTGTTTCTTTCCAGAACACAATGTTTAATCAATCTCTTTTTAAGCCTAAAGTAAAAAATATAGCACAAAGTAATCACTCATTATGAAAAGGAAACTTTAATTTTCACACTATGCTTTTAGGAACCAGATCACATTCTTTTGTATTATTATCTCAATGACCCTAAGTAATTACTAATGGGTTAATATATAATAGCAATCAAAGTGCTTATAGCAGAAAAAAAAAGTAGAAAGTAAAGACAAATATTTTTCTTTTGAAAGTTCCTATGTGCAAATTATTTTGATGTGCCACTCATTTGACTAAACATTATTTTATAACTATATCATTCTGACAAATTTAACATAACCCTTTTGTGGTTTTGTATGTACAGAATATTATAATATTCTTTTAATATTACAGAATTATATATCAAATTATTAGAAAGTGCTTGATTCATTTACTTTGGCCAGTATATTCAAAGTACCACACAAGAATTATGTTACTATTATACCTATTCCAATGTTAAGACAACATGTAAAATTAAAGGTAACTAACTAGTGAATTGACTTTGATATGTATAAATTGAAAGCTATGAATGATCATACCAAAATTTTCTTTATTTTCCCCCCTAAATTGTAATTAATTAAATAGGCTTCAAATAAGTTTAGACAATGTTTGTGTGTAAATTCCAAATTCATAGATTTCTGTTTCTTTTTAAGATTTATTTTAAATAGTCCTTTTCCATTAGTAAGATTTATTTTAAATAGTTATTTTCCATTAGTAAGATTTCTATCAACTGTCCAAGTATACGTAGATGTGTACATTAGTGATTTTTTACTTCCAAACATTTTATACTTAATTAAAAATGCTAGCCGTTTATACATACTTCACAGTGCTATGCTTTTGCTGTTGTGTCTGTGTGTGTTCTGCGGCCCCTTGCACAGCAATGTCATGGTGTTTTGCAATGTCTTTCAGAGGGGCTTCTGAACAATGCCAGGGATACAAGTGTCATGGATACTCTACCACTGAATGGTAACCACGCCAACAGCTACAGCATCGCCGGCGGCGAGTACCTGAGCAACTGCGTGCAAATCATAGACCGAGGCTACAGCCACAACGAGACCGCCCTAGAGAAAAAGATCCTGAAGGAACTCACCTCCAACTACATCCCTTCCTACCTGAACAACCACGAGCGCTCCTGCGAGCAGAACAGGAATCTGATGAACAAGCTGGTGAACAACCTGGGCGGCGGCGGCGGGGGGAGCGAAGAGGACGCCATCGTCCTGGACGACGCCACCTCCTTCAGCCACGAGGAGAGCCTGGGCCTGGAGCTCATCCACGAGGAGTCCGACGCCCCGCTGCTGCCCCCGCGCATTTACTCGGCGGAGAACCACCAGCCGCACCATTACCCGCGAAGGCGGATCCCCCAAGACCACAGCGAGAGCTTCTTCCCGCTGCTCACCAACGAGCACACGGAGGAGCTGCCGTCGCCGCCCCGGGACCCGCGCTACACCAGCATGCCCGCCCTGGCCGGGGGGCCCGCCGCCGAGAGCGTGGCCGCCAGCACCCAGACCGAGGCCCCGGCGGCCAAGGCGGGCGACGCCGAGGACGTGTACTACAAGAGCATGCCGAACCTGGGCTCCCGCCACCACCTGCACCAGCTGCACACCTACTACCAGCTGGGGCGCGGCAGCAGCGACGGCTTCATCGTCCCCCCCAGCAAAGACGGGACCCCTCCCGAGGGCAGCGCCGCGGCCCCCGCTCACCTGGTCACCAGCCTATAGAGGCGGCAGCCGGAGCCCCCAGCTGCTCGCACCGGAGGCTGCCCCGCGCTGCTGCTGCTGCCGCCGCCGGCAGTGGCGACCACGTGTCCTCCTCAATCTTCATGCTGTTCTGGGATGACAACCGCAGACTGTCAGACTTTTTTTTTTTTAAACTGGGATTTGTAGGTCAGCCCAGGGGAGAAAGGTAACTGCTGAACCCCATTCCCTCCCCTCCCTGCCCTCTCCTTTCCTGCCCTTTCCCCCCTCAGATGGAGACTTCATTATGTTAATGAACGAGCTAGGAAGAAACGGGCGCTCATTGTGGCCTTGTTGATCATGTTGTGTGTGTTCTAACATCTCCGATGCGCTGTTACTATCATGACAAGGACCTGATTTTTTTCTGAAAGGCCGGGGGAGTTGTGTGAAATGAGTAACTGCGTCTAGACTGGAGGGCTGCACAACCATACACGGCAAAGCAAAGCAAAGCCGGATCGCCTGGTGGGTGGTGGTCACGCCCGACCCGGGTTCACCGCGGCGGGGACGGCGGTGGTATGCAAAAATCAGACAACGCCACTGATAACGCAACGGAGGGGAAGTCTAGAATTCTATGCTAGATGCATATTTTATGATTTGCTGTATTAACGGATGATAAAACTAATGGCAGAGAAAAATTGAACAATTTCTATGTAATGTACAGATACTAGCATTGCACATATAGTCTGCTTTCTGTTCCTCCAGAATTTGAGTCCTGTTAATGTAGTGCAAAAAAAAAAAAAAAGAAAAAAGATAAATTTTCTTTTTCTTTCGTGCTGGTCTTGCAAGTTTGTCTACCAGTAAGAGAGCAAAGTTTCCTTCCTTTCGCTTTTGTTTTCTTTCTTCATTTTTTTTCTCTTTTCTTTTCTTTCCTTTCCTCTTTTTCTTCTTCTTCTTTCTTCTTTGCCTATTTTCTTTAAAATGTCACCTGGCAAAAAAAAAAATAATAATAAATAATAAATAAATAATAAATAATAAATGAACTATCACTTTATAAGAATCATTTTCTAGTAATGCAAACAAATTATTTTTTACAAAAAAATAAAATAAATAAAATTAGACTTCCTTCCTCACTATATATCTTTATTCAGTCAGACTATTTCCAAGAGCATTTTTGCAAATTAGAGCAGGACAAGCTTTTATGTTTACGGTGCACATCTGTTGTAATGCAAGCATATTTGGCGAGCGATTCATCACCATGACAGTAGCTATGGTTCTAGAAGTCAAGAGATGTCAATAGAACTAGTGGGGCTTCTGCATGTGAAAACAAAAAGCAAAAAAAAAAAACATGGTATCCCATAGGCATTGAAGTGCTGACTGCTCAGTCTGATCCCCAAGTGGGCACCTGCACTACCGATTTTAAAGGAAATCCACTCCCTTGTAGTAAGAACCAAAAGGTCAAGTTATTTTTAAGTGATTGAACAAATCTTCTGTTTGCTAACAGGAACATTTATTTATTTGACAGGATTTTAAGTAATATAGGAATACAAGAGGTAAATTAGCAGCACATATAATTTTCTTTTTAAATTTACGATCCATTTTGTATGGTCTCAAAGTTGGATGACCTCATTACTAATATTTGTTGTAAAAGTGAAACTTGTTTGCCAACCAATAAACAACTGATTGAGATTTAGTAGATATTGTATTGATGTATGTACTATATGATTGATTAATTATTCTTTTTATTTTTTTCACCTTTCTTTCCTTCTGTTTTCAGTATACAAACTTTTCTTAATCCTCTATGGTCCAAATGAGCCATGCAAAAGAAATTAATCTGCTGGAATGAATAAGCACAAAATTTCACAGTTTTTGCAGACAGAGTAAACCAGGAAAACGGGATGGGCATGTTTATGTTGGCTGAAATAAGATGCATAACTTACTTTTGAGCACGTTAATATATAGATTATTATGTGCTTATTTATAAAGCAGCTACAGTCTCTTGAGCTTATTATAAAAGCCAATTCAATCAGAAATTTAAGTATTAGATTGGAGAGAGTGGAGGTGGATCATATTATTTCCTTCCTTGTAAACTCCATTTTGATGTTAGAAATTTAAATTCACTCAATTGGCAAAATAACAGAGTAACAGCAAAGAGAATATCCATTTTGTAATGGTAGTATAAGACATTTCAATGCTAATTTTAAAGCTAGAATGAATTTGCCAAATTATTATTTCTCTTGCAGTATATAATATCTTGGTGATTTCTTTTTCCTTTTCATTTCCCCCAAACCTAAACACCTACCACCTATAATTTGATTTCTTAAATGAAGATGGGAAGGAATAGTTTAGAGAATAGCCAGTAATCTATAGTTTTAAAATATATGACAAAAGGAAACCTTTTGTGCTGGGTCAGAGTACATCCTAACCTTTTATCACCTCAAGATATCTTATGCATCCTTCCTTTTTAGTCACTTGACAAGAGTATTTTTAAGTCTACATATTTTTTTTAATTGTAGGAGAACCACAAGCTTTAACTGAAGTTAACCACAAGCTTTAACAGAATTAAAAGATGCCTTGTGTTTTTACCACCTTTGGTTGACTCTATATTTTACCAATTATTATTTCCTAGTGAAATCATGTTGTAATAACATTTTAGACTTGAATTTGTTTTTCTTTCTGAGGTCTATTTCACATGATGAAGTTTCCTCATGCCACACTATGGCGACATTAGCACTTGAAAGGTGGTTAATCTATCTGGGATATAGAATACATTTGGTAATGAAAAGACCCTTGTTAGACATGTTTAAGGTAACTTCATGTGGTCTGTAGGTTATGGCTACTTATGCTTGTTTTGCCAACCCAACAGTAATCTATATGAGAGCAACTCTGTCATTAAGAAGCTAGTTTCAAGATCAATGGGGGAAACTACCTCAAATCCAGCTTGCTGATGCTGCCAATTCTGATTGTCTAATGTTGCTACCTCCCTGCCCACTATCATTTGTGTTTCTTTATATGGAAATTCGAAGCAGGTAGCGCCCCTCCTCTTCCCCCAGCTCTCCATAGACCAAGTTGAAGAAAATCACTTGGATACATAAACAGGAGCAGAAGGCCATTCTGTACTGTCCATTACTACCAAGTTCCTAAGATGAAAGGGTAAGAGTTTTGAACTCATACATCATAACTGGCTTTTAGAATAAACCAGGAAAGACTTAAGATCCTGAAGCCTGTCACAAGAAGAGATTGTTCCCCCAAGTTTTATGTGACTATAATAAAAACAAACAGTGGATAAAGGAGTTAACTATCCATTTCTATAGAAATCTGTGTATATCTAACATACTCATTTAGTCCTCTTTACACTAGCAAGAGTTGCATTCCTGAACTTGAATCTTTTTTATATGCATTTTCATATATAACAATTGATAAATTAATAATTTTAAAAGATGCCTTGTTTTCTTTTTACCACCTTTGGTTGACTATATTTTTAATATCCTGTAACATCATAACATTATCTGCATATTTTTGATGTGTTTATCTGATTTTCCATTAAGAAATAGATTTGCATCAAACAGATATACACATTATCTGATAGCTGTAAAAGTTATGCCAATAAAAGCAAACCAATTATTATTTCCTAGTGAAATAATGTTCTAATAACATATTAGAGTTGAATTTGTTTTTCTCTCTAAGGTCTATTTCACATGATAACTTATCAGGGCATTGACTGACTGCATGTTTAGTTGATTCAGAAACTGGGAATATTGCATAGTTCATGTTCCTAATTAATAATATTTATGGAGAAACCTAAGTTTTGTGAAGAAGTGGGTTGAAATTCCAATTAAATTTTTTTATCATCCCTCTTTGTTTCCACGTTATTAAAATTGAAAACATGATAATTGAATAATAAATTGCTATGCTAAAATGATTATAATGACAAAAAAGAACTGGCTTGAGAACAAACATATTGAAGGAAAAATAACCAGGAAAATTAATCAAATGCAGGTAATAGAAATACCCTTAACTTCCTATAGAAAATTTCAGTGACTCTAAATTAAAATGTCATTTATGATCTGTATTTTTTAAGTTCCCATTAATCTAAAAATGTTGACATATTGATGAAAATTTTTCAGATTTAGCGTTTTTAACTTTTTTAATATTAACTTATTCAGTGTGATGAGACTTTTCATGATAATGGAGGTAAGCATATGAATAAATTATTAATATTTACAAAGCACCCATAGACTTAATGTTGGGCAATAATTTTAGGCTTTTCCCCCCTGCACATGTTTGAATCCACTGACCAGTTTCCTCACTTTAAAAAATGGCATTTAAAAACTTTAAAGGCTGACTTTCTTCTTAGTGTAGAGACCAAAAGGAAGAGGAAAAATATTTTCTGGATTGTCTAAAGACCAACTCTAAATTAATCGTCGTCTCCTTTTAGTGAAAGGATAATTAGTTTTTAAAAGTTGTCCCTCAGTACTGTTCCGAAGTGCCACTGCTTAGGATGTTTGCGGGGGGAAAATAAAACAAAACAAAACAAAAAACAAAACAGTACAGCCCTACTATGCATGTCAGTTCAAATTTAGAGAGGGAGAAAAAGAAGTCAAACCCTAATTTTGAGCAATTCTGAAAATATTGACAAGAATGTCTTTTCTTCTCGAACAAAAATATTTGAGGTAAAACAATAGTACGATCTTCCCAGAATATTGTCATAGTGCCAAGGTATTAAGGTTTAATTAGTTCATGTTTAGTAATTTATAACTATAACTTACCATATAAATGATTACTATGCATTCCTAATACTTTGCATGTAGGTTAGACTTTTACACAGCCATAAATTGGGACTGTGGGGGCACGAGAGTGAAGCAGCAACATTGCAAAATAGCTTCTGGAAGCATTTTTGTGCAAATGATTTCTAAGTGAGAAACTCCTTTGAACTCATAAAATAAATTTCATGGATCCCAACTATAAATTTAATTTTGCAATCAGCAATTATGTTTTTTTTAAACCATCTGAAAAAATATTGTTAGATACTTAAATTATTACTTAGGCTAGGAGAAATTAAAGTGTTTGTGGCTGCTTGTTGCCTGCTTAGGCCACAAAAGGAACCTTTTCTGTTTACTAATTAACCTGATCGCTTCCTCTTTGCTTTAAAAGGGATGTCATTTTTTAACTATCAACTGTATATATACCTACCTACCCTGATTCCTTTTATTGACAGCTTGCAGAGGAAATAGCTGATTTATAATATCACAAACTTTATGGTTTTTGCAATAAAGCAAGTAGTTTTTATGGTTTTGCATATTGTCATTTGAAATGAAGTTATTGCTATTTCCTCTTTTGGAAAAAAAAAATTAAAAGTCTGCACTTTAACATCTAAGACCTGTAAGTTATTATTCAAGTGTCTTTATTATAACTATGTTTTAATGTTTCTTTCTCTCTGTTAATATTATGTCACCCAAATTTTTCCCATTTAATTCATGTCCCATTGGAGTATTTCAAAGTTAAATGCAAACTATGATTTTTAAGAAGTCATGTGAAAGCAAAACGTTGATTTATATATCAAAGAAGACAATATGAGAAAAAGCCTCTATTGTGATAACCAAATCTTGTCCATCACAATACGAACAAAAGAGGAGCAGAATCAAGTTGACAAATTTATGATGAGGTAGCAGGTCCTAAATTAGAGTTCCAGATAAAACATTTCCAAGAAAAAATAATGAAATAATTTAGAGTGATAAAAATCTTAAACACTGTACCAAATGCTATTGATATTTAGAAAAAATAAAATTGGAGATTATCATTTTATCTAGCTGATTCCACAGGAAACGCTAAACACTTTAAACATCCTAGAACTTTCCTGTATAGCTACACCCTCTCTGAGGGAAATATGAATATTTTATCAATGTTTCTTAAATATAAGCATTTTTGCCTCCATTCACTTTCACCCTCTAATCTGCTTATTCTATTGTACACCAACAGAGTTAATGCAACTTGTAGCTTTGTACCTTTTAGAGCTTTATTTTGAGTCTGTCTAATAAACATTAAATTAATATTAACTTGGAGTTAATATACATTGTGCAAAATAATTCACAACTAAGCAATATTCATATCAGATAACTCATTATATATAAGAATATTACTTTGAAGCTGAACAGATAATTACACTGCTGAAAATATTACTCTCAAGTTCTTTCTATTCAATTATTATAGTCACTTTATAAAATTCTACAGACAGTTGTACACATGATGTGCTATCAGAGTACTCCATAATCCAAATGTGTCTTAAGGTATTCCCAGTGCTTCTTCACTCTAGAATGCTAAAGAAAAGAGCCTGAACGAAGAGGAAAGTAAAGCCGACTTCCAAGGACCTAATTTGGATAAACTGTCATTCAGAATGAGTAATTTTAAAATGAGAATGTTTTACTCTGTAATCTAAGGGAGAGGTTAATAAATATTTACAGTTAGTCCAATATCAGAGGATTTAAAATTTTAGAGATGTTTAAGGTTGTCTCAAAGGCACAAGACAGCAGAATTTTACACTGCATTTGTAAGGAAATATGTTTAACATTCATACCTAAAGTAGCTTTTAAAGTTAAGAATTCCTCTTTTCAATGTAAAACTGGTGGTAAGATCCTGGCTTCAAAATAAAATGTATGGTTGACCTCCAAAAATGTTTGGCAAAATTTGTGAATATCATCAACTCTATAATAGTAGGTAGAGGTCTTTGGGGGGTGGAATTCGGAATACAGAGCCTGGAACGGAGTGTCCTCATGCTGACCACTGCCCAGGCCTCCAGAGCATATTTTAATGCCTTGAATTTCAAGTTGTCACAATGCTCATGTTTTGAATGACATTATAAATTAAGAAAGATGAGGAAAACACATTTGAAGTTGGTTTTCATGCCTCATTTGAGAATAAAGGTTTCCTTTACCATCCTAAGTAATACAGGATGCTATGTCTTGAAACAGCTCTGGACAATCAGAAAGTGCTCATTTGTAAACAAGTCCTTTTTGTATATTGTAACAGTATCTTTGCCTTTGAACTATAAAATTTAGGACAATTGTAGAAAGAGCTTGATTTCCTTTCATTTGGCTTCTGTGAATGCATTGGAAAGTAGGATAATTTGGAAAGGTTTCTCATACTGTTTTCCCACTAGCCAAGCATTAAATCTAATTCAAAATATATCTTTTTTTTAATGGTACTTTATTTTTAAAACTAACAACTAATTAAGCTATTTTTCCTTGATAAGAAAAAAAATCACTTTTTAGGAACAAGAATATAGCTATTGCAGACTTTGGTCTTTTAACCATTCTCATATATTTACACATAGCATTAATCTTACACACCTACAGATTTTAATCTGCATTTTTTCCCCTTGTACAACCTTTCCAGCCATTTTTTTTTCTTAAATGCTCTGTACAATGACATGTAAGATCATGAGCTAAAAAACTCAATAAAAAATTTCAGTAAACAATAAGTGATGTAGTCACTGTTATTATATGGTAGTACCAAAATTTTGCTTTTAAGGCAGTGTTTCAAACTTCCAGATGCTAATTGAAACTTTGACTTCTAATATATTTCCTCTTCACACCCTGCCACCCTCCTCTCCACATATTGAAAATAAAATGTGAGGTCTCTTTTTTCTTTCTGTTTTTAGGAACTACTGTGATCCAGGGTGTCTCTAAGGCTAATTGTTCATTTCAGGAAGATAGAAAGTTAAATTAAGAATTTACTGTTTGCCCCTAATGAGGTATAATCAAATGTAATCTTATATCTGCTGCCTGATCTTATTTCTCCTCATCTCAAACTGCGGAGGACAGTCCATCACCATTGAACCTCTGTTCCAAAAAGAGTTCAGAAATCCCTGCTCCGAAATGCCATTTCTTCTTTCCGATAAGGTCACAGTAAGTATGTCACCAAGGTAGGCATTATATACTCAGTATTCTGAAGTGTTCTGGATGAGCAGTGACTTGCTAGACTGTGCCTGGCACATTGCATTGCTTCATGTAACCTTCCAATAATATGGTGAAATTGATTTCTTCATATTTGCTTTACAGAAAAGATTTAAATTCAGTCATGAAGCTAGTGAGTTTTGAACCCAAAATCTCTTGGTCTAAAGTCCATTTTATTCTTTTTTAACCATGTTTTACTGCATCAACTAAACGATTGGTTGAGAAGAAATTAACCCATCCCTTTTCATTTAAATGCGGTGAGAAAACTGGCATTCAAGGAAATGTTGCAAAAACATGGAGCCTGCTTCTAAAGAGCTCAAAGTTTAATGTCCATTTTATTAGGCATTTGAGAAAGAAAGAGATAGAAGGGTGCTCGAACAAATTATTTTTCTAAAAATAAGATTTCTCAAATCTAAATTAAATACCATGTCTACTTTGTACATGATATATACTGTATTTGATGTACATGAAATTCTCACCCAGAAAATTCTTAAACAGATTCTGTGTTAGTACTGAATAGACCCTGTGTATATGTATCACCTTGTTTATATTAAAGCCCCCCTACCCCACCCCTGTACACATAATGGTTAGAGAATAATAGTATACCTCTAAGTCAAATTCTAGTTAAAGGTCCACTCTGTTATATCCGACTGGTTCATTTCATTTTCAGAGCATGTATAAAACTGCAAGTTTCTTAGTCATTTTGTATGCAATTTCTCAATATTTATCCTTATACAACAATTTTACCAACTATACTTCTAGCACTCAAATGCAACATTTCGTAATCTATATTCAGCAGATCTCATTTGTGGGGGAAAAATGGATCTGAGTTAAATATTTTTGAGAGATGCCAGGGTAAATACAGTAAAATAGATTTTTATTGTAGGATTTCAGAGAATGCATTGAAAAACTGCAAGAGGAGTTTAACCATGTTTTACTGCATCAACTAAACGATGTATATAGCTGTTTCCTGAAATTACTTAGCCCTGAAGTCCTGAAGAAACCTGAAGAGCAATAAATTGACAAGTAGTAATTCATGGAACTCACCACCCAAAATTCTTGTGCTACAACTGAGTCTTTTTGTTTATTTTTTTCTGAGTATTTTACATCAATGGAATGTTAAGAGTTGTGACTTCATCATGACTTCATTGTCTCAGAAGGATCATGTTCATTGGCTTTATGATTCATGATAAGATAATGTTCTAAATGTATCTCCACTAAATGTCTGGTTCCAATAATCAGGTGGAGAAAGTGCATATGAATTATAGGAGAATCATCTGGAAATAAAAATTAATTTGTGTTAGACTGTGGTGGGTCTGAGGTTCTGGATTTCAAACAAGCTCTTGAGGATGCCATTAACTACCGAGGTTCTTAGACTATCTTTCTCTGTCTCTTCCTTAGAAACACACTATGCCTTACTATCAAAATTTTTTCCTCGGTGAAAATTTTTAGGGAATATCCTATATAATAAAACCCTAATATGCAAATCAACGGAACAGTGGAAAAACCAGCAGAATGACAGGTCACTATGATGTGCACTGACCAACCACCAAGGGGCATCTGCTTGAGCATTCCCCCTCCAAGAGAGAGGTGACCGGGGTGGCTGGGGGAGAGGAGCGGCCAGTGGTCCAAGGCAGGTGCCATTGGAGGGGCCTCTGATCAACCCGCTCACCCATTGCCCCAACAGATGGCTCTGATCACTAGCCAAGTCTAGGGACCCTACCCTACGTATTGAGAACAATCTCTTAGGTTTAAAAATTAAAACCTGGCAAGGCTACTCTAACACTGAATAAACAGGATGATGCAGCGATGACATGCATGGACACTGGCTTGCACATTTTGTGGTCAGCCCTGATTCTGACACTTAGAACTGTGTGACAAAGCCAATTACTTCTCTCTTTTTAGTTTTTCTGTCCAGAAGATGGGGAAAATGGTACTACTTCCTCAGAAAGATCATGTTATGTACTACTTTTATAATCAGGGCAAAAAAATGTAACTGCCCATACAACAACAAAATGCCTTTCACCTGCATGAAAAGTATGGTCACTGGTACAAGCAGTGTCCTGGATTGCCAGAGAGATGTCCTACATCCGGTTTAGGCCTGACATCCCCTGAGGGGTCCCGGATTGTGAAAGGATGCAGGCCAGTCTGAGGGACTACCCCCGTGCATGAATTTCATGCGCTGGGCCTCTAATATTACAAGAAAAGAGAAACAATTTCTAGATTGTTATCCCCATTCACTGAGGTATTAAACATGACTGTCCTTATTTTAATACTGGGAAGGTCATTTGGAACTTGACTTGTTAAGGATGGATATAAATTGTAAAATGCCTCCAAAACAAAACTTGGCTACAACTGTTTCTTGTTTGTGTCTCTCTGCATATGTCTACATGTTATCAGAGAATTGCACAGGTGACATTTCTCCATTGCTAGTGGGAGTGAGGTTCTAAGAAAATCTTGAGAAAAATAATTTTCTAAGACACGTGGGAGAATGAGTGATTTTCATTTGCATAGAGTTATATCCCTTGGTTTGCAAAGTCCCACTTTCCTTAAACCAGTCCTGATAAATGTGTAGCTGGGGGTTCAGCAAAACTGAAAGTAAAGCCAGAAGGTTGCATTCCACGGTGCAGTTGAGTCTGGCACTGCATCAAGCTAGTTTTAGTCCCTCAATCCATTGTGCTTGGGGTCCACATGGCTATGGGCCCTGTGGGTGAGTGCAGAGTGTAAGAGCACATCCTAGCAGCAAGAGTCCCGAGGGAGCAAGAGGACCAGAAATGAGAGAAACCCCTTTGTGCAGGAGCTATCCCACATCTCCTGTTCTTGCAGTGGCCAAGCCTATTCTGGCCAATGCCCTATTCCCAGGTAGTCATATCTCCTCATTGGGCAGGAGTCTGCTCTTTCTTTGTCCAGTCCCTTTCCCCAGGATCTTACGGGAAACAGACCTGGAGAGAGTAGAACTGCAGCTTTCTGGCAAAGCTGTATAAATGGCATACCTAGATTGTCTGGCTTTCCCTTTGCTTTTTTCCTATTAAACTATACTAATAAAAGGGTAACATGCTAATTAGACTGAGTCAACCAGACATCTTCCAGACATCCGACTTCCTTCTGGACAAAGCTATGGTGGCGGAGGTGAGGCAGAGGTGGTTAGGGGAGATCAGGCCATCAGGGGAGCAAACGGTTAGGGTGAGATCAGGCCAGTGCAGGGGAGCAAGCAGTTAGGGGGCAATCAGGTCGGCAGGCAGAGGTGGTGAGGGGCAATCAGGCAGGCAAGCTGGAGAGCAGTTAAGAGCCAGCTGTCCCAGATTGTGAGACGGACCACTGTCAGACATCCCCTCCAAGGGGTCCCCGATTGGAGAGGGTGCAGGATGGGCTGAAGGACACCCCCCCTCCATGCACAAATTTCATGCACCTGGCTTCTAGTTAATTAATAACTGGGTTAATTACAATAGTATCATATATGTGTATGATGTAAGTATGAGATAATTTTCTACCTCCAGATGATATTGTTAAAATTAATTTAACTAAATACTGAAGGACACCCCCCTCCATGCACAAAGTTGTGGGTTCAATCTCTCGTCAGGACACATATAAGAAGCAACCAATGAATACATAAATAAGTAGAACAACGAATCAGTGTCTCTCTATCTCTATCTTTCTCTCTTTCCCTCTTTTCTCTCTATAAAAATCAATGAAAAAGATGGCGTTAGAAACTAATTCAAATACTTTTCAATTTCATGTGGTCTAGAATTAACCTTCAGTAAATAAAAGCTAGCTTGTTTATTGGTTTAAGTAAAACAGACATGCCTTTATTTTCCTTAGGTTTTACAAAAATCAGCCCATCTTAGTAATTGACTTTGATGTCTATAAAATATGTTTCTAGAGGTTATAAGATTTCTTCCTATATCTGCCTAAAAGGCTAATTGATTATGTCTTAGTTTTTATTAGACATTGAGGTTTTAAGGGTTAAAATCTCATATTTAGGAATATTTTTATGGTCTTTCAAAAGTATCCCTGGAACACCCTCAAAAGACTTTAAATTGCTTGGGAAACATTATAAAACTAGAGGCCCAGTACACAAAATTTTGTGCACTTGGGAGGGAGTCCCTCAGCCTGGCCTGTGCCCTCTAGCAATCTGGGACTCCTTGGGAGATGTCCACCTGCTGACTTAGACCTGCTCCCCAGGGGATTGGGCCTAAGCTGGCAGCCAGACATCCCCCTGGCAGCCCAGGGGCCTTGGGGGATGTCCACTTGCCAGCGGGAAGCAGACCTAAGCTGCAGTCAGACATCCTTAGCTCTGCTGAGGAGGTGGGAGAGGCTCCCACCACCACTACTGTGCTGACAGCTGGAAGTCTGGCTTGTGGCTGAGCAGAGCTCCCTCTGTGGGAGTGCACTGACCACCAGGGGGCAGCTCCTGCATTGAACATCTGCCCCCTGGTGGTCAGTGTGTGTCATAGTGACCAGTCATTCCCAGTGGTTCTGCTGTTATGATCAATTTGCATATTACCCTTTTATTATATAGGATAAGTGATGAAAAGTTCTAGTGTATATCGTATCGATAAAAAAAAAAAATCAGTCTATCTGAAATCCAAGTCTGCCACTTGCTTCTTCCCTGCTCCCTGACAACCCTCATCTTTTTTTGTTTGTTTTTGCATTCTTTTATGCATCACAGTACATTTAAGCTGAAACTAGGGGAAGGAATTTAGGAGCTGACATGATTGAAAGGAAACATCTTACACTATTGCCAATGTTTGTTTGATAGAGTCACTTCAGAAAATGCCAAGTTAGGAACTGCTTCCTTTTACAGTGAGATCCCGGAAGACAAAGACCTTCAATATCACCTAGAGATTTTGCTTATTGGAAATGACATCAAATAAAAGACACTTTGCAACCTCATTGAAAAGGTCCTTATCAGGAGCCTAACTACAGATGGACATCTACTCCTGTCTATGGACACAGAGACTCACTGAGAATGAGAAGTCACTGATATCAGAGGTAGACAGCTATCCCAAGAGATCCCAAGGCCTGCACACCTACAGAACGATGTTGGACTCAGAAACCAATTGTTTGATTATCTTTACCTGTCTGCTAATGATACTAGTCATAATAATCATTTATTTGTTCTTTGGGTTCTTCTATATTATCCAACTGCATGATTACTGAAAGTAACTGTTAATACTTTTTTTGTGGTTTATGTAAATGTTATACTAAATGCCAAATACAGAAAAGTGAGCAGAAGGCAAAACTCAGATCATGGTAGTTTAAAGAATAGAAATGACCCAGAGTGTTTTTCACAATGAAGGCCATAAGACCCAATTGCCTTGCATTTACCTGCCTATCTATCTATCTATCTATCTATCTATCTATCTATCCATCTATCTATCTTATAATTCTCACCCAAGGATATTTTTTATTGATTTTAGAGAGAGAAGAAGGGGGAGAGAGAGACACAGAGAGAAATCAATGTGCAATAGAAACATTGATCAGCTCCCCTTACCCCATACACACCCTGTCTGGGGGTTGAACCCACAATCTAGGTATGTGCCCTGACCAGGAACTGAACTCACAACCTTTTGGTGTACAGAGTGATATTCAACTAACTGAGCCACCCAGGCAGACAATTCTTCCCTTTTTAAAAAATCTTTCCCTTTTTTAAAAAATTCAGCCTTAACTCAGATCTCAGGATTATGGTATGGCCCTATCCCCAATGTTTAAAAATGTTAACATTGATACTGAGACTTCCTGGCAATGAGCCTTACTAGCGCTGTGAGACCACACTATCCAACCAAATGATTGGTCCTTGTTGCCTGATTTGAGTTGATTTATGAACAAAAGAAAGAACTGTGGATGAAAAAAAGGGGTTCTATGGAAATAACCTCACTGGGTAATCTGATCATAAATTCCTAACTGTACAGATCATAGTGGGTAGGTACACCCCAGGGATATCATTTCTTTAGTAAAAGCCTTTTCTTTGCCTTAAGCCAGCCCTGGCCACTGTTTCTGTGTCTCTAGGTTAACACACCTTTGAAATAAGCAAAAACCACAAGAGAGTATATAATCTTAACTAATCTGTAATCTAATATCTACTTTGCTTTCTCCCAATTCCTTGTAATCTTCCTTAAATTCTGTACTTAATTTCAAATTCATAAAGGAAGCTGAAAAACTATTATTCTCTGGAGCATTTGAAATCTAGCTCCACAGCATGTGTCATCACTTTGGCTCAAATAAACTCTTATAAAATACAAAAAATAAAAAATAGCCCATGCCTCACTTCATACCAATTGAAATAGAATCTCTGGGCATGACCCCTAAGTATAAGTAAGTTTAAAAGCCACAGGTAATTTAATGTGAAGTTTGGACTGAGAATCAATATTTAATAAATATTGAATAAACATTTGTATTAATTATGTTTAAACATTATTAAAATAATATTAAACTTTTTTTTTAAAGTATGAAAGATATATAGGAATGCCCAATATAGAAAATTTCTTATCCCCTGATGAGTTAGGCTAATCACCTAAATGTAGTTTTCATAATTTAATTCATTGAACAAAAATTCTTGTTCAAATCATCGGGGTTTCTATCACCATTTTCAAGATCCATGAATATTATCATAGTAATAAGAAGTCAGTGATTCATTTTACATAAGACAGAACTCACAAACAGATATCAGGAATTGTTTACATGAAACAAAAACCTCTTCAAGTTTTTCCTTGGATATTTGACTGTTATCAGACCATATAGCTAATTGATATGTAACAGGATCACAGCTATCCAAAATTCTGCCGTTTGTAAAATGAATTGCCTGTAACTCCGTAGAGTGAAGCTATAAATTGATGAAGGATAATCTTTTTTTTTATTATGCAAAATGCATAATAAATAACAAATGGAGTTTCTTCAATATGACTCCCAGTTTAGCTTTGTATGCCATCTGATTCACATTCTTTAAATTTTAGTAAATGACTAATGAGGATTCTTAAAAGTTGCTCTAAATAGAGACAGTATGGAGGACCCCGTGGATGGGAAGAGAGAAAGCAGTAACAATTAATTAGATACAAAAACCACTTCTCTTGGATTCTCATACCTACCGGTCTTTTCCAGTGGTCAGCAATAACACATAGAATTAATACATCTATATTACCTAATGACTTAACATATAACTTTCATGGATAGAGTGATCGAATGCCAAATTGTTTTTACTGTAGTGACAACTAGTCAAGTGGTGATGTCTGTTTGGAGCACTGTCTTCAGTAGGCCTTCACTCAAAATCAATAAGGAAGAATTCCATGATGGGTTATTTATGTATGCTGTGGTCAGGGTAAAGATTCACAAGGGGAAATGATCAACTGTGGTGCAATTTATGTATCCCCTCTGCCATGCAAGTTGTAAATGCTAATATCTGACACTCATATTTTAGCTGAATCCAGAGCTTTACTTTTTTTTAATGATAACTACTTCAGTTATATCATGGTAAAAAATATTTTCCAAGGGAACAGAAAAAAAATTTATATCATTCATCCCACTTTGTATACCTACTTGATGTATATTACTTACTGGGCTAAGCATGAATAATATTCTTTCCTATTATTTTTTCACAGAGTTACACTTCATCTTTCTTCTCCTCCAGCCAATGTTCACCTCCATCTAACCACATCTGTGCCCAGTCTCTCTCAAATCCAGGTTACCTTCATTCCAGTCTCATAGAAATGACATCTCTTTTCACTTTTAAAATCTTTTCCTACCTGTCAGTTTCATTTCCAGTCTTTCTCTTACATTTAACCTTAGCCTTACACTTCTCCTCTCTGTTTCTGTGTGCCACAGGGTCAATTATACCTTATTTGATCTTTCTTTGCTCCATATATCAGCAGGATCTTCTCAGTATTTTTTTTCTAATTATATGTAATGGGTGGCATTAATTAATAAACTTTATATATGTTTCACGTGTACAATTCTATAATGCATCATCTGTATATTGTAGTTCGTATTCACCACCTGAAGTTCTCACTCAGTCTTGAGATTTACTCATCAGACAACCCCTTTCCTAGTTTACCTTCTTTCTCTTAATATTCCCAGGTTCACCTTTTGCCTCAACGCTTAACCAGATTTTTTTTCTAGGTGATATTCATCTACATCATTGGACTTTTCCACCACCAAGCCATTTGTGTTTTCTCTGCACAGTGTAAATTCACAGAATTGCAGACCTCAAACAACCTTTGAAATAATTTAGTCCAGTCCCTTTACTTCACAGATAATAAACTAAGGACTACAGAGGGCATGTGTTTGTTCAATGTCATACCTCATTCTTGGATCATTGTTTCCTGATCAGCACATTCTCTATGTTGTTGTTGATGTACATATATGTCAGATATATATGTCTGCCTCATGTATGATCCAATTTCCCCTCCATCATTAGAGTATTTTTCAAGATTCTTAGGTTTTAAATCAGAACTGATAACGGAACTGTGAACCAAGGGATTTCCGCCCCCCCCCCCGCCCCCCCCGGGGTTGTGTCTCACAACACAGAAGAATGAGCTCGGTGGACCAGAATATTTAAGCAAAAGTGTGCGACATTTATTAAAACCATGTTCAGATTCCCCTTACAAGGAAGGGGGGCCCAATGTGGGCTGCCCCCCTCGTCCCTCATTGTTCTGTCCGGTAACAAACCTGAACTTTCTCTGTTTCTGTGCATTCATACACCTTGTTGCCGCAAGCCCTCCCTTGTTTTCCCATCCCTCCCGCTCTGTGTCCAAAAATATTTTATTATTTCTGCTTGCTGGTTCCTGAGGGTTCCTGAGGTTAGGCTGGCTCAATCTGCTGTGTCTGCCCCTGCCGGTGTGTCACCTGTATCTGTTTTCCACTGGACCCCTGCCCTATCGGCCTGAGTTTCAATGTAACCCTCTCAGAACCAGAAGTCAAACAAGCTACACAAATGAAAAACATCAAATACTTTTAATGGGATTTATCAACTCAATCACGGAAGGAAAAGATGAGGCCAGGACGAATTGGGAATCTGGATGATGAACACGGTAAAGACTTTCTCTGTAACTTATTTCTTTTTCCCTGTGTGCTAGGTGAATTTTTTTCTACAGAGAGGCAGTACTTTATGGCAGGTAAGTGGCCAGACTGTGTGAGTTAAAAGCTTGCTCCCCAACCCACGCCCCTCATCCTCTACCTTGTGATTTTGAGCAAGTTTCTCTCTGTATCTCAATTGCCTCTTTTGCATGAGAATAATAACATGTACCAAATAGAGTCATTGGGATACTAGAGTTAAAATCACGAGTTATGAAAGTATTTAGAACAGTGCCTGACATAATAACTGCACAAGAATGGCTCCCTGTTCTTGCAACAGGGAAGTCTTTTTGTAGACAGAGTCATGTTTGGCAGCAGCTTTGAACTTGCAACCAAATAGCTCCATGAAAATATGAAAGAGCTCTTTGGTTAGAAAAATCACAAGAAAGGATTTCGCATTACCTTGCTTTGTCCTTATACCTTACCCTAGACCAGTTTTGCTGAGGGGATTGAGTACCAGAATTGACATACCTTAGTTTACTTTTCATATCCCAACTAGGGCAGCAAAATCTCAACAGAAACTGGCTTGAGGGGAAGGCTACATGGATACACATTTGTGAGTATCAGTTCATTCAATTCTTAAAATATGTCAGTTTGCTCAGTCTATCTGAAACATGAGCCTTCTAAAATTCACTCTTTATATCTAAAGCAGGCTTTACATCCAAATGACCTTCACTTTTTGTTTGTCTTTACTCAATTCCATTTCTATCTCACCAGTGTAATGCTAATCAAAAGCCAATTATTAACCTCACAATTCAATCTATATTACAAAGCTGTGCATTTCCATTGGTTACAATTATATTCTATCATCTCCTTACTATACCTTAGCTGTAAATATTAGAAACTTAGAATTGAATGTTTAGTTCTACACACTTTTCTCTCCTATCAAGGTTGTGAATTTCACTCTGTAAGCCTGAAAATTGCAAGTAAGAAAGGCCATTTTTTTCTAAACACTTATGTGTCCTTGGAAAGATAATTAAATTGGTTTTGATGAAAAGTCTTTCTGAAAAAAGGGTAGAAATGCTATTGGGTTTAAGCCAGGATTAGCAAGTGATAGCTAGAAAAGCTGTCATTCTCACCAAGCCTGAAGGCTCTGGACTAAAGGACACACCCCAATACAATACATATATTTACATAAAAGAAAACGTTTCCGAGAGAGATGCTGCCACCGTTAGAGACAGTCTTCAAATAAAATTGTGGAGACTTTTCTCAAGGTTGCACTCAAGCATTTTATTTGAATATGGATGGCTCATCTTATCTTCCAACACAGACACATGCATGCAGATGCCTACATGAGCACATGATTATTGGGAGGAAAAAAAGTGAACAAAATATATACAATTCTGCCCTGACTGGTTTAGTTCAGTGGATAGAGCATCGGCCTATGGACTGAAGGGTCCCAGGTTCGATTCTGGTCAAGGGCATGTACCTTGGTTGCGGGCACATCCCCAATAGGGGGTGTGTAGGAGGCAGCTGATGTTTCTCTCTCATCGATGTTTCTAACTCTCTATCCCTCTCCCTTCCTCTCTGTAAAAAATCAATAAAATACACACACACACATACATATACACAATTCTAACAACAAAACAAAAAAATGAACCCTAGCATTTCCTCCCAAGTTCATGAAGAGTTGAGGAGGAATTTTTATGCAACATACTCTGGAGGCCTGCGACATTCTTTTATTCTACCACATTCTTTGCGATAAGAAGATGACTCAGCCCTGCCCTGGTGTGTTTTGCCCAGTGATTAGAGTATTGGCCTCTGGACCAAAGGGTCCCAGGTTTCCAGATTCGATTCTGGTCAAGGGTATGTACCTCAGTTGCAAGTTCCCCAACCCTTTGGGGGGAGGGGGACAACTAATCAATGTATCGCTCTTTGGGTGAGGATTAAATAAAAAAAAAAGAATATACAGAAGAATGCCCAGCCCTTTACATAATAATACCATAAGATTTCCAACTCTATACCAAAGGAATATTAGAAGTAAAAAACAATTACATTTCTGCCTGTTCTACTCCATGATCCCTATGTTTGTGGAGTCTTGCTATATTTATTGGTATCTTCAGGTTTATTCTAAGTGGAGGTGATTACTGAGATTTCTGTGAAAAAATAAACTAGAAGTGCCAATAACTTTATATTTTTTTATTTTGAAGCATTTCCAGAAATAAAAAAAAAAAAGCCATACAAAAATAAAAATTATTTGAGCGCTCTCATTAAAAAAAAAAAAAAGTAGTTTGGAATGTTCCAAATCTGAGATGAAGAGACTTGGACATACATCAGAAGGAATTACTTATTCTTTCCAGTAGATTTAATTAAAAACAAGTTACAGGTGAGACCATCATAAGGAAATGATACAAATCTTTCATTAGGATAATCAAAGCTTAATTATGATTTAACTACAGCTAGGATTAAATTTTGCCAAGTTTAAATTTTAATTGAATAATAATAATACTTTATTAAAAGTCTGCTAGATGTAAAAACTTAGATTTCAGATCTTAAATGTGCAACTTGTTCATTAAAAATATTCCAATTCTTTTGTTAATATAAATAGGCTTTATATTAAAGCATGATTTCAGAATCTGAACTTTTTAAGGTGATGGAATGACCAACCATTTCTCATCATCCTACATAAATGCTAACAACATACAAAATCAACAAACACAGTACTTTTACTTTTCCCAGAGGAATAACAACTTGAAGAACAAACCAGAATATTGAGGATTAAGTTACACTTGGGACTTATATAGTCTGCATGCCCAAAGTGTTTGGAAATGGTTTCAAGAGATGGGAGTGCTTAAAAGGATTATAACTCTCAAGACTATTGTAACTAAGCACATTGTACTACAAATAAATCCTGATGTGACTAGTACAGAAAATAGGTACTGTAAAGACCATCCTTCACAGGAAAAATACAAGCTGCTGCCTATGCAAATAATAAAACCTTTTTGATTAAATGAGCTGAAGCTCTGATGTCTCCAGAGTTTTAGAATGCCATCCAGCAATTATGTCCCTGTTGAGATTTAATTATCCCATTAGACATTTATTTACTACGGCATATGAAGTATACAGTACACCATTACAGCTGGCGGACTAATAAATACATAACCACTGCTAGATAGAAACAGCTTAGCCAGATAATTATTTCCAGATTCTTCACAATCACTTAACACTATGCCCAGAACAGTGCGTTGCCCGTCCCAGGGATTCGGTAAATATTTTTTTTGAAATGAGAAGATGGATGACCTGCACTGCATGTTATGAGACTGCTCTTAACTGATCGCCTTTGTAATAAACCTTATACGGATCCACTTAGAACTTTAACTTGATCCCCAAACTACGTTTTAAGCTGTCTTGGGAAAGGAAAGTAACAGGAAAATGGGAGAATGTAGAGTGTGGCTTATAAGTAATGGTCTTTTTTTTTTTTCTCCCCACACATCCTGCCAAGGTTATTTTTTCTTCCAAAATCTAGGCCAGAGAATGTTGACTGTGTTAAAAACGGAGACACATACGACTACAGAAAAGCCTTCGATAACATTCCACATTGTAGTTCCTCAACAGAAATTAATAAAAGAAAGATCTGATCTCAAAGTAAGCTTAGAGGTTCCCCAGTACGTTGATGTTTATGTGACACTTTTTGTTTGAAAAGTTTAGAAAAAGTTATCAAGGTTTGAAAATAATCTCCAGCATGATGACATTTCCACAGCACTAAGCCTAAGGAAGTTACCTGGAGACTTGAGTGTTTCCCAAACTACTCTGATAAACTTATGTTCCTTGAGGTATTGTATATGTGGGGGAGGGGAAAGAGGGCTTTCTGTGTAACAGGTTAACTCAGGAGACTAGATTAAACAAATTCAAATGCATTTCTATAACCTGCAAGATTTGCAGAAGCTTGGATGTCATAACCGTCAATGTGAGCCTCCTCAAATATAGCATAAACTGCTACATTAAGAGGATAAATGATGGGATTTAAAAGAAGGAAATCAAATTAGCAAGAACATTAGAGATTCATTACCATGCCCATGATCCATCGATTTCTAAACCTAGTTCCTGATCAGCAGGGTCTTAATCACACCCAATTATAAAAGTGAGATGGTGGAGAGGATTGACTGTCATTAGTGAATAAACAAGTGCATATTACCTACCCAACCACTGTTGTCGCTCTTGGAGGCAGGATCCATAATTGCTGTGGATGAGTAACACATGACCTGTAGCTGTTATTTCAGCACAGCCATGCCCATACAGTTAGTGCCACCTATGGCTTCTTCTGAGTTACAAGGATAGAGTTGGGTAGTTGTACAGAGAGTTTTTGTCTAGCAAATCTAAAATATTTAGTAACTGCCCTTTTTAAAGAAAAGGTTGACAACCTGTGTTTGGCGGTTAGGGATACACACTCCAGAAACAGGAATTCATGTTTCAAATCTTGCCTAATTCCTGATTGTAAGTAAGTTATTTAACCCTCAGTGCCTCAGTTTCTTCATCTGCAAAACATGAATTACAATTTTATCTACCTCATATGAAAACAAATTAATCTATGAAAATCACTTAGAACTTGTGGTACCCATATGTGCCTGACATACATAAAATGTGAATAAGTAAAGTTATCCTATATAATAAAAGCCCAATGACCAAAGCTGTGGAAGAATCAGAATGACCAGAAACCAGAGCACAGCCCCTCCCCCAGACTGGCCCCACTCCTCAAGGACCAGTTAGGGGCAATCAGGCAGGCATGCAGATGTTTATGTTACTCTTGGGGTGGTTAGAAGTGATCAGGCAGGCAGGCAGAGGTGGTTAGGGGTGATCAGGCAGGCAGACACATGGTTAGGGGGATCAGGCAGGTAGGCAAGCAGTTAGGAGCCAGAGGCCCTGGATTGTGAGACAGATCCCACTGCAGATTGGGCCTAAACCGGCAGTCAGACATTCCCCAAAAGGTCCTGGGTTGCGAGAGAGTGCAAGCCAGGCTGAGGGTCCACCTCCCCGCCCTTCCCCCCTATGCATGAATTTCATGCACTGGGTCTCTAGTTACTAATAAAACCGTGATATTGTGTTAAGGTTGCAATTTGCCCAACAAAAAGTCTATAAGACTAATTCTTTATTATAGCTAGAGGTGATCAATGAGCTATAGGTAGAAATTATTGATAATGTTGTTTCTGGAAAGTTGTATTTTGTTTTGATTAATGAATTCTTTTCATTGTAAACAAATGTCTAAATTAACTTTCCACCCACTTTCTTTAGAAAGAAAAAAGAAATCAGCATGCTAAGGAGATACCCATTCAAGAACTGACATGATTAAAAATTAAGCTATAAATAGATGACTCACAATTGTACTAGCTTACAAAGAAGGTAGAGGTAACTACTATAAGCACACTGTATTTATACAGTTCTCTTATACAGTATTTTGTGGGAGAAGGGCATACAGGCATAGCTAACTTCCTATAGATCTCATTAGACAACTGGATTTACAACAAGTTTTTATTTATTTATTTATTTATTTATTTATTTATTTATTTATTTATTTTTCTCTACAGTTTTACATATGTCTCCTTTTCCCCCTGTTGATCTCTCCCCCATGATTCCTACCCTGGGCAACCTCCATTGTCTCGGTGTCTGTGTCCATTGATTATGCAAATATGCATTCATACAAGTCCTTTGGTTACTCTCTAACCCCTCACCTTCCACCTACTCTGCCATTTGTCTCTGGATTTATTTTTGTTCAACAAAATATTATGTTGATCATTATATTCCACATATTGAGTGAGATCATGTGATATTTATCTTTCTCTAACTGACTTATTTTGCTTAGCATAATGCTCTCCAGTTCCATCCATGCTGTTGCAAATGGTAAAAGTTCCTTCTTTTTTATAATAGCATAGTATTCCATTGTGTAGATGTACCACAGTCTTTTAATCCACTCATCTGCTGATGGGCACGTAGGCTGTTTCCAAATCTTAGCTATGGTAAATTGTGCTGCTATGAACATAGGGGTGCATATATCCTTTCTGATTGGTGTTTCTGGTTTCTTGGGATGCAGTCCTAAAAGCGGGATTACTGGGTCAAATTAGAGTTCATTGTTAACTTTTTGAGGAAACTCCATACTGTTCTCCACAGTGGCTGCATTAGTCTGCATTCCCACCAGCAGTGCAGGAGGGTTCCTTTTTCTCCACATCCTCTCCAGCACTTGTCATTTGTTGATTTGTTGATGATAGCCATTCTGACAGGTGTGAGATGGTACCTCTTTGTTGTTTTAATTTGCATCTCTTGGATGATAAGTGACTTGGAGCATGTTTTCATATGTCTCGGCCTTCTGTATGTCCTCTTTCAAAAAGTGTCTATTTAGGTATTTTGCTCATTTTTTGATTGGGCATTTTGTTAAGTTGTATGAGTTCTCTGTAAATTTTGGAGATTAAACCCTTATCTGAAATAGCATTGGAAAATATGTTCTCTCATACAGTAGGCTTTCTTGTTCTGCTAATGGTTTCTTTTGCTGTGCAGAAGCTTTTTATTTTGGTGTAGTCCCACTTGTTTATTTTCTTCTTTGTCTCTATTGCCCTATGAACTGTGTAGGTAAAGATATTGCCATGACATATGGCTTCTCCTTTGCTGCCTATGGTATCTTGTAGGCTTTGTATGGTTTCTTATCTTACATTAAAGTCCTTTAGCCATTTTGAGTTTGTTTTTATGTATGTATAAGTTGGTGACCTAGTTTCATTTTTTGCTTGTATCTGACCAAATTTTCCAGCACCATTTATTGAAGAGACTGTCTTGACTCCATTGTATGCTCTTGCCTCCTTTGTCAAATATTAATTGAGCACAATGGCTTTGGTCAATTTCTGGGTTCTCTGTTCTGTTCCATTGGTCTATATGTCTGTTCTTGTGCCAGGAGCAGGCAGTTTTGAGAACCAAGGCTTGGTACTATAGCTTTATATCTGGTATTGTGATCCCTCCAACTTTGTTCTTTCTCAAAATTGCTGTGTCTATTTGGGGTCTTTTTAAAATTCCAGATGAATTTTTGGAGAGTTTGTTCTAGATCTTTGAAATATTCCATTTTAATGGGGATTGCATTGAATCTATAGATTGCTTTGGATAGTATGGGCATTTAATGATGTTGATTCTACAAATCCATGAACATGGTATGTTCTTCCATTTGTTTATGTCTTCCTCTACCTCTTTTTTTAATGTCCTATAGTTTTCTGAGTAGAGGTCTTTTACCTCCTAAGTTAAGTTTATCCTAGGTATCTTAATTTTTTTTTGGTGCAAGATAAATGGATTGTTTTTGTTTGTTTGTGTGTTTGTTTTTTGTGTTTTTTTTTTACTTTCTCTTTTGTGAGTTCATTATTGGTTACAACAAGCTTTTTTTAATAAGAAATGGGCAAAGCCAGCTTTCTTTTCAGAATCAAAATGCAGAACAGATGGAAATTCATAATATTTAACCTTCACAAGTTTGAGCCTCCACAAATAATACAAACAAGTTTTACATTTTTAACAGCCCTTATTCATACACTCCATCTTCTCTATCTTGGTTCCAAGGTTTATCTTCATTCAATTCTGCCAATTTCGATGTTATTTCAAAAGAAAAAGCCTTCCCAGTTATTGTTAGAAACTACTATTTAGCACACCCCACTTCCCCCACTACTCAGCAAACTACAGAGAGAATAAAGTGTGATATGAGCAGTACAGAGTTTTATGTGATTCATGAGGACCACTTAGTCCTTACATGAATCTGGTTGCTAGCATTTACGGAAAGTTTTCTTAAATGGGGCTGCCTCAGCTGGGTGGTGTCTTTTATCTTCTTCCCCATCCTCTTTATTCTTATTGGAATATAACTATGATGGTTAGAACTCCAATATCCATCTTGGACCATCAGGAAAACTTAAAATGAAAATCTATATATTAAAGATGGCAAGGTCAAGGCAAGTGACAAGAGGGAGCAGAGGCTTCTGCTGAGTGTGCAACTTCTCTGTGACCTGGAATTGTCCACGTTCAGACTTTATTTACCTGAGGAAAAATAAAATTGCAATCTTGTTTTAGTCATAGTTGTTTGGACATTCCTGTCACAAGAAGCTAAACATAATTCCCAATTTATAGAACAGTGTATCAACTAAAATAATAATTTTTATTTTTTTGACCAAAGAGGGAAGAGGTAATCATAATGCTGACTTTGTTGTTGGTGTTGTTGTTGTTTTTTAGAAAAAACAACAGTGTAAGAGTAACATGGCTTCACATTTCAACATTAAACTGCAGCAAGGATCCATTTTTACAAATTTAGTATCTTCATGGACTATATATTATTGTGGAGGAAATATTAGCTATCATTTAGTTCTAACGCTGCATGATTCCTCATTACTAGCCTGCAGTTTCAGAAGAGCTTCCTCTCAAGGTTTTAATCATTATGAAAATGGCAATGAAGTACTTAGTCAAAAGATAGTAAAGTGTACTCCAATTAGAACCTGATAGCAACACAAATTTTTCTTTTCTTTCTTGACTCATGCAACATAAAAACTGTCTATATCAACACTCAACTACTCAATTAGAAACCAGCACTAGATAAAGCTTAGCAAGGGCCAAAAAGTTGCAGCTATTTAACAAATGCTGTAGGATCCATCCTATAAAGGAGGCAATGGCCACATAGGTGATTTAACTTTTCTCTTGATAAAGCCATGTCATTTTGTTGTAAGATCTGAGTTCGAGTAACACATGGCACACTGACTAGAGTTATATATCACTTATCTATCTATCTATCTATCTATCTATCTATCATCTATCTATCTATCATCTATATCATCTATCTATTTATCTATCTCTATCATCTATCTATCTATCTATCTATCTCTAGTTATCTATCTATCTCTATCATCTATCTATCATCTATCTATCTCTATATCATCTATCTATTTATCTATCTATCTATCTATCTATCTATCTATCTATCTATCTATCTATCAATATCATCTATCTATCTATCTATCTATCTATCTATCTATCTATCTATGACTAATATGCTAAGTGCCTGTTTGACTGGTTGCTATGATGTGCACTGACCACCAGGGCAGACACTCAATGTAGGAGTTTCCATGATATGCACTGGCTATTTACAGAGAAACCACACCACGGACCTGGTGCTCACAAAGAAACATTCAGTTTCCCCCAGGTGGGACACAGGCCCTGCCACCACCCCAGAGTGACACACCACCAAATTGTAGCTGATGCTGCCAAGACCTATGGCACAAAATGTGGCCCACAGCCCAGCCCAGCCTGGAAATGGTGGCTGTGTGTGCCAGGTAATGACATCATGTAGCAATGCCCAGCTTCTTCTCCCTAGTGACTAACCTCCTTGGAGTTTCTTCAGCTCAGGAACATGACTTGCTCTATAACCAGGTGCAAACATTTTACACTTTAACCAAATGTCTGTGAATGTTTTCCCATGCCTCATCACATTTGATCCTCACAGAAGTCCTGGAGTAGGTGGGTAGGAGACCTGGTGGAATCCGATTTTCTTTTCATTAGCCAGAAAATGGAGGTTTAGGAAGCTTAGAAACTTGACCGACTGAAAAGAAGAAATGGTGGATCTTGAAAATGACTTCAGATTTTCTCACTGCACAGAATGTAGTCAAACACTGTTGCAGTTAAATATTTTACCCTTTGTTCTCCTTGCGTGAACTACAATAATAATCTGCTTTGTATTGATATTTACTGCTGTGTTGCTGACAATTACCTGGAAGAGAAGTTGGGGTGTTCACTGGGCTGGAAAAAGTTTAGCTAAATTATAAAGCAGGTCTAACTAAGCAAGTTTATTCTATATATAAAAGGCTAAGTTGATCCACGTATGCATGTTACAGATAAGGTCTCCCTGGTGCCAATCGCATGTGTGTGTTTTCCATCTGACATTGTTGATCATGAATTTGGTTGACACTTTCACTATAGAGAAAGGGTGAATAGCGATATTAAAATATTTCTTCTAATTAATTTCCTTTCAATGTTCACAAACTTGTGCACCAGGCCACTAATAGATGATAAGTAATTATCTTAATGGTAAAATCATGTGATAGACATTCCTGTATGTATCTATACTCTCCATCTTTTGCCCACATACAGGCACCTCTATTACTTTGAATTAAGAGGAGCAAGCAAGAAGAGTATAATTAGATGTAATGGAAAGTGAAGAAACTAGATTTAGCAAGTGGTTACAAGAAAAAAACAATGAAGATTAACAGAGATAAACACATAAGTACTTAAAGATGACTCAAGGTTTGATTTGATAACTTCTTAAGCAGATAACTGTCAATTACAACCAAACTAGTGTTTTTCTTTTCTGGAAATGGTCAGACTTCCAAATTCAATAAAGTCAACTGCAGATATCTTTTTATAAGAATTTTCATATGAAGCAATCCTAACTTACAAATCACAACAAGATAACTACATAAGAACAATCTCCAAAGCTAGCATTGCAAAAACAACAGAAAACAGCTGATGCCTCTTCAGTGTAAAAAAATATGCTCTTACTAAGACTTGATTCCCTCTGAACTAATTTCTTACACTCTTCCCTTCATTCTCTCTTCTCAGCCACACTGTTCTCCTTGCTAGTCCTCAAAAATGGAAGTGTACTGCTGCTAGAGGACTTTGCAATTGCTGTGCCCTCTGTGGCAGAGTTCCTTCCAAGGAAATACTTGGTTCCTTCCCACATTTCCTCAGTGCTGGCCAACCTCTCTAAAAATTGAGGAATCTCCTCCTTTTTTCTTTAATTTTTTTCATGACATACTATAATTTTTATTTATTTATTTGACATATTATTTGCCTCTCCAGATTATATATCCACTAAAAGGCCCAGTGCATAAAATTCGTGCACTCAGAAGGGATGTCCCACTTCGCCTGTCCCACTTGCACTTCTGGGACCACTCATTCCTTACTTTCCCTGCTCACTGCTCCCTAATGCTTGGCTGGCTCACTGCTCCTTAGTGCTGACACAGAGGTGGGAGAGGCTCCCACCACCGCCAATGTGCTCACCAGCTGTGAGCCTGGCTTCTGGCTGAGCAGTGCTCCCCCTGTGGGAGTGGTGCTCTTCCTGTGTTGAGCAACTGCCCCTTGGTGGTCAGTGCGCATCATAGTGAATAGTCATGCTGGTGGTTCCACCATAATGGTCACTTAGGCTTTTATTATATAGATGAGGGTAGCGATTTATTTCTGTGCTATTCATTCATGTATACCCAGCACCTGGAATAATACATAATATATAGTAGGTACTAAATAAATATTTGTTGAATGAATAAGCAAATGAACGGATAAGCAATGATGAAAATATTTTAAATAGCATTTTATGAAATTTGCCACTGATATCAATTTGGTGCATATTCTTCTAAACACTTTCTAGGGATATGACAATATGTATTTCTGCTTGTATATATATTCTCACACACATACATCTATATTTACATACATTTATATACACACTTTATCCTTTCTAATAAAGAGGTAATATGCAAATTGACCATCACTCCAACACACAAGATGGCCACCCACATGTGGTCAAAGGTGGCCACCCCCATGTGAACACAAGATGGCCACCACAGGATGGCTGGCAGGGGAGGGCAGTTGGGGTGACTGGGCCAGCAGGGGAAGGCAGTTGGGGGCAACAGGCCAGCAGGGGAGGGCAGTTAGGGGCAATCAGGTTGGCAGGGGAGTGGTTAGGTGGTGATCAGGCTGGCAGGCAGATGCAGTTAGAGACAACCAGGCAGGCAGGCAGGTAAGTGGTTGGGAGCCAGCAGTCCTAGATTGTGAGAGGGATGTCTGATTGCCCTTGAGGGGTCCCAGATTGGAGAGGGTGTAGTTTGGGCTGAGGGACACATTCCCCTCTCCCCCATGAATGAATTTCATGCACTGGGCCTCTAGTATAATTATATTTTTTAATCTTTATATATACACTAGAGGACTGGTGCATGAAAATTCATGTACTGGAGGGGTGTCCCTCAACCTGGCCTGCCCCCTCTCACAGTCCAGGAGCCCTCAGGGGCAGGAGGCAACTCGGTGATCAGGGGAAGGCAATGTCCCCATCACACTTCTGCTGTGATCAGGGGAAGGCAATATCCCCATCACACACAAGCGCAAGCCTTGGCTGGCCTTGGTTACCTGAGCCTCAGGTGGCCCTGAGAAGTTGGGGGGTTGAGGAGGCTGAGGGACTCCAGAGGCAGGTGTCTTGGTGAGGCTGAGGGGACTGGGAGCCACCATCTAGTGGCTGTGGGTGCCACCATCTTTGAGGACATGACAGTCAATTAGCATATTCCCTTCTTATTGGCTGTGAGCACTGCCTTATTTGTGATGGTATGAAGGTCAATTAGCATATTTCCTCTGTATTAGATAGGATATTTAACATGTTACTCATGAAAAATAATTTTAGGTTATACAACCTTTTTTTTTTTTTTACATTATAAGTAGTCCACAGACAGCTTCCTGCAAAACATAGATGTTTCCATAATATTTATAACAGTATGTTTTTCAAACAGGTTCAACTTCCAATTTAAGTTAACTCTATTTTACATAAATCTTTTATACTTAAGTGTATCTGTAGATAAAATCCTGGAAGTATAATTGCCAAGTCAAAGTGAGTGCATAATTAACTCGTTATGAAATGGTTTAAATATATACTAAAATAGATAAATATAAAACCCCATTCACCTTCAAACATTAGCAACAATGGGCCAGAGTTGTCTCTTCTATATCCTCATCCATCTCCTACCCATTTTCTGTTGAGGAAAATTCTTTTTATTATTTGCATTTTTTGTGAAGTAAATCATGCCATTTTGTCTATATGTATTTTAATGTCTAAGAGATATCTACTGTTCTAACTTAAATATAACTGTGAAAGCACTTGCACACCTCAAAATTAAAGAATAATTATTTTAAAATCTTCAAATATCTGGTCAGAGTTCCTATTTTCAATTGCCAGTTCTTTTATAGTTTGTTAGAATTAGTAACGAGATATAGTTCAAACATCAAGACTGATTAGCTCTGTTTACGTCTTTTTCTTCTGGCTCTTTTTCCATTTTTATATGTAAAAAAATGTTGTTTGCTCTGTGAAATTTAGAACAATCTGGATTTTGCTTGATGAATCACTGTGATGTTTATTGTCAGGTTCTTCCATTCCTTGAATTTTCAGTATAATAATAGTTGGATCCAGTTACAATGGTTTGGCAAGACTTCATAGGTGATATTTACTTCACCTATGGAATCAAAAAACGTCTGGTTGTCTCTCATTTTGTGGTATTAGTAGCCAATGATAATTATGTTGATAATCACATCAATATGTACATTGGTATATTTCCAGCATTTTCTCTTTTTTTAATGTTTTTATTGATTTCAGAGATTAGAAGGGGGAGAGAGAGAGATAGAAACATCACATGAGAGAATCATTGACGGACTGCTTCCTGCATGCCCCCTACTGGTGATTGTGCCTGACACTTAGGCATGTGCCTTGACTGGGAATCAGACCATGACTTTCCAGTTCATAGGCTGACGCTCAACCGTGGAGCCACACCAGTTGGGCTTTCCAGTCATTTTCATTACCTGAAGCTTATTTTGTAATGGATTTTCAGGAAGGATTCACAGGAACATTCTATGCCGAGTTCATAGATGTTCAAAAAAGTTGAAAGACAGTTTGGGTATAAGAAATTATAACTCACATTTGCTTTCCTGAGTATGTAACATACGGTAAGTATGTTACCTTTTTTTCTTTTGGCATAAAGTACTGCTTTGAAAATCTGATGACAATCTGATTTTCTTTTCCTCATGAGTAACTGGGTCTTTTACCTGAACATTCACAGATTTTTTTTTTCCTTCAAATTTCTATTTCATTTTATTGTTATTTTTTGGGGGGGATCACTATCATAAATATTTTGAAACCTTTATGTATTTTTTATGTCCTTCCTCACAAAATTTCTTATTGCTTTCTTCCCATTTAAAAATTTTCACTTTTATTTTCTATTTCTTTGAAGAAATCATTTGTTTAGTAGCTCACATACTCTTTATAATTTTTACATTACTGAATTTATTTTTTCTTTTAATTTTTTTCTAAGCTCAATCACTTTATTTGAACTTTTAAAATTCCTATCTATATTATTCTTTCATAATTTCTATCAATTTTTTTATATCTTCATTTAAAATGTTTAGGTTATAATTTTCCCCTTTTCTAAAAGCCTCCTTTCGTGTATCCAGAAGGTTTCTTGCTCTACATTCTTTTGTTACTTCCAAGAACTGTATGGGTTTCAAACCAGGCATTTCCTGTAGCCCATTTCTCTGTGAAATTCATTTTCCTGAACTTTTAGAAGGGAGAGGTGGATCAGAATATTTTTTCTAGCTTCATAGTTCTAGGGCTCCTTTTTAAAAAATATATATATTTGATTGATTTTTTTACAGAGAGGAAGGAAGAGGGATAGAGAGTTAGAAACATCGATGAGAGAGAAACATCGATCAGCTGCCTCCTGCACACTCCCTACTGGGGATGTGCCTGCAACCAAGGTACATGCCCTTGACTGGAATGGAACATGGGACCCCTGAGTCCTCGGCCAATGCTCTATCCACTGAGCCAAACCAGCTAGGGCTAGGGCTCCTTTTTATTATGATTTCATCTTTTCTGAACTCTCCTCATCTGGTCCTCCTCTACTATTTTTACTTGGTCCTTCTCTTTTCTTTGCCTTATTGCCCCTGCTCCACTCACCTTGGATTCTGTTCCCAACAATTCCTTCCTGCTGTAGGACTTTGTCCTAGATAGGAGGTTTGACTAGTAGTTTTGAATGTTACATGTTGGGGAACACACAAAACTTGGTTGGAAGGTTTGGAGGGAGGACATTCTGAGAAAAGGGAAGTGTTTGGAAGGCCATCTTCCCTGTTTATGACTCAAGTGAATGTTGAGATGGCACCCCTAACTATTCCTTGACCTTTCCAAACAAGTCTGTGCATATAAAGATCCCCGGGTGTTTACTAGAATCCTTATTCTTGACCCTTGGATGCCCTTGCCTAGAGGATAATGTAAACACATGTGTCCTCCCAAGATTACTCACCCTACTGATTGTATCTAGAGATAAAAATTCCAATAAAAGGCTAATGAGGCAGATAATTGAGGCTGCCTGGCTTATTCAGCCAGGAGGTCCCTTAGCCCTCTCCCCCACAGGGAAACTGTGTCAGAGTCATCTGTTCTGTCACTCAGGGGCTGCTAACCATCCCCAGCATTTACAAAAATTAAACTGCTTTATCCTGTCAAAACTTACCATGGAATTGGTGCACTCAGGATTGGTAATGTAAGAAAAACTCCTTCACTTTCAGCTGCTGTGCTTTTTGATGAAAATCTGTGGAATTCGGGGATTCTCCTTTCATCCAGATGCTCATTTACTTTTTTACTAACTCTCTGATAGATGCTGTACACAGCAGTTTTATAGTTATTGGTGGTTTATCCCCATCTGCTTGTATTTTGCCGTCCATAGAGATTCTTTGTCATTTTTATTGTAGCTGCTAGATGTGATGTTTTGGTTTTGCTACCCTAGTTTTGGTGTATGTTGTTATTTTGGGATTTTGGAAGATCCAACATTATGTCACTGAAACCATCTTTTTAGAATTTTCTAACAGAGTGAGTGTGTGGATATTTAATTTTGATAGAGAGTGGTAAATTTCCCTCAAGAAAACCTTAGTCATTGTATTGTCACATGGAGTTTATGACATTTGTTTTTCTACACTAAGGCTAATGCTAGATATTATCATTACTTTTCACCTTTGGTGGTCGAACAAATGAACAGTTGTAGGTCACTGTTTCATATTGTCTTTTGTGGTTGTAATCTAAGAAGGAAGCTTTTATCATGGATGTGGTGGGCAACTATATCCCATGTTCAAATGTTAAATCATGTTGTTTACCCATATCTTCAGAAAAAAATCACTTCTACTATATGGTAAACAACCTGCTTCCCTATTTATAATGATCTGGCCCTGAAGCAACTTCAGTGCGAAATTATAGCTAATTTGCCCACAAACGTCAGATGGTCATAATAATCTGGCCACTCATTTCTTTTCCTATGAATTAATACTTTATATACTTTGAACACATTTATAACAGGGTGGTGGTCTTATTTGTGTTGGTTTATTATTTTAATATATTAATAGGGTATTTGGAACATTTTAATATAGTAGTTCATGTTTCATAGTTATTTCACATCTTTTGTGTTTTATAAATAACCTGTTATTTAAGCATTCTATTACCCAAAATTTCTCTGTTTTCTTCAATGATTTGAAATTCCATGTTTATCACTCTTAAATTATTAAAATGCTCTTGAATTGACTAATGGGCATTTTATTCTGATTCATTGTCTGCTTACTCTTTTACCAACATCCATTTTAAATTATTATCTTTAAAATATATTTAATATCTATAAAACTATTTCCTTCTCAGCACATTAATTTTTTTTTTCTATCAGAAATTTAGCTACAATTTTGACTTTCTTAGGAAATAAGTGGCATGCCTGAGGTCACATAGCTGGGTTGGGCAGAGGCAGCATTTGAAATAAAATCTGCTAAGCTCCAAAATTTATCCTCTATTTACATAGTTCTTTTTTCATAAAAATCCAATTGTTTTCATTCAGCAGGAAAATAATCTGTGGTATGTTCTATTTGCTGGATTTTGTGCTAACTGCTAAAGCTACAAAGATAAATTACTTTGTTTCTGGACTTAAGAGCTTATTGCCTAATATCCTATTGTTATCCTTTTTTATTGCCAATTTTCCTCCAGAAAATCATATATAAATCTTGATAAAGCTTTTTAAATCCATAAAAGTAGTCATTTTTAATATAACAAATATATTAGTTGGGCACAGAGACAGTATCTAAAATAATTTTTAGTTGCATCTATTTTATGGGAGATGAATGCTTAAAAAGAAATAGAAGCAATGTTTATATTTTAAAAATAACAGTAAGTATTATATCTTCTACAAAACAGTTGCATTTGGAGTTTTTATAGAAAAGTTCTAACTCCTAACTCATGTTCCTTAATTTCCCTCTAAAGATTATTTGAATATTTAGAAAGCATGTCTCAGGTTTCACATTCTTTCTCTTTATAATAGTTATTTATAGCTGCATCAAATGTTATCCTGAAACTCAGCAGCTTAAACCAAGAATATTTATTATCTCATGGTTTCATGTGAATCCATGTGAAGCTAGGTTGGGTGTTCTGCTTCAAGTTGCAATCAAGATGTCAGCCAGGACCACGGTCATTGCAAAGTCCAACAGAGTAAGGTTCTACTTCCAAGCTGCGCACCAGGTTCAGGGCCTTGGTCTTTCAACATATGCTCATCAGAGGCTGCTCTAACTCATTGCCTCTTGGACTCCTCTACAGCAGCTTGCTTCAATAGAGCAAACAAGCAAGCGACAAGACAAGAAAAGGTGTGCTAGCAAATGGTCCGATTTTCATCTAGTCTTGGCAGTACCATCCCATCACCTTTGCTGGATTTGATTCATTAGAAATAGCTCATCCTGCAGCAAGTGAGAGGATCATAACAGGACATGAATAATGGGGAAGGACTCATTAGAAATCATCCTGGTCTGCCTACCATTCTCTCTGCACTGATTCTGCCACTCTGGCTTAGCTCCATGATAGAGAGTCATAGAAGAAGGGAAACATATTTATAATTTATTATCAATAAAATTACAACTATACACATGAAATAAAATTTGGTCAATATTTTCTCAATTTTTACTATTACTGACTATAGCTTACATTTATCAAACACTGAATAACCAATCCTAAACCAAGTGCTATAAAAGTTTTTTCTCATGTAATATTCACATAGGTTACAGGCACAATCTAATACTCTTTTCCCCCTGGTTATATTTGAGGAAACCAGGACACAGAGAATGTAAGTAACTTGCTCCAGGTCATACATTTAGTAAAAAACCAACAGCCTATCTCCAGTTCAATGATTGCCACTGCCACATTGTAAAAACAAAGTTATGTTTTTTAAGTCTCTCTGAATATCGCAGATTGGACACTGTCTACTTCATTGCTAGTAAGTAATTTTCAGACCCAAGTCATCTTTGAGGTAGAACTTTTGGGGTTCTGTTTAGGAAAAAATGCCATCTGTGAATTAAAGTCCACACAGACATCATGCAATGGCTGCAGAGAAATTTTATTAGCCTGTAGCAAATAGTACCCTGACCTGTGAAAAAGCCTGAGCAGACACCAACTGTTTGCAGATAATTGTACTGACATTCCTACTTCATTACTTTTAATAGAATTGCATTTGTGGTGCTCATGCTAGGGTACATGAGTACTACCTTAAGGAAGAAGGCACGTCACATGTCCTTATTCTGATTTGAATGTAAAGTTTTTGACAGGAGGTGACTTTGAAGTACGAAGGGCACATTCTTAATTAAAGAGATTAGTCTTAAATAAAATATTTTTAAATCATCTTGGATGAGCCTGTGTATCTAGTCTAACTATGGGTAAAAGAGATTAGATGATAGAAAGTCATTATTGTAACACAGGTCTCTGTGCAAATGTGGTATTCATTCCAATATATATCCAGCATCTACTAGGTAATCCACTTTTATACTCTGAGAAGGAATAAAACCTGAGACAGCATAGATATATCATGAAATATTACTTTTGCATTCAAAGGTGAAGAACTCTAATATTTTATGGGAAACAAAATGTAATTAATAAAACTAAACAGTTAAACTTAATACTCAGGTTCCTTCGCCTACCAAATAAACTTCATAGTGCTGAAACCAGTACATTTTCTAATTAGTCATTCAAGCCACTCCATTAAATGACTATCTGGTGGAAATCAGTTGTATGTCACTGCTATTCCTTCACTCGTTCAACCAGTGCTTGCACATGCCCTCCCTTTTAAGGGGCTTTCCCTGACAATGCAACCTACACATTATTACTGTTACATGTTTAAAAATATATCACAGTTACAGAGGTATTCTTAAAATGTATACTTTAAGGAATAATTATAAAGCAAATACACGTTTAACCAATACTCAAGTTAAGAATTAGAAGCATGATAGTAACTCATATACCTATTCTATGTTCTTTCTTGCTTATCTCTTTCTTTCAACTCTTGACTCTTCTTTACAGCTTCATCACTTGTCTGTGCATCCCTAAAAAGCATAAGGTTGTTTTGCCTATTTTTGAATGGTATTTAAATGGAATCACATTTAAAATATTTTGAAATTAGTAGTGGCTATGTTTGCCCAGTTCTATGAACATTAAAAACCACTAGATTGTATAGTTTAGACAGGTGATTTTTATGTTATACTAGAGGCTTGGGGCACAAAATCCATGCATGGGGGGACTCCCTCAGCCCAGCCTGCACCCTCTCCAATTTGGGACCCCTCGGGGGATGTCCAAATGCCAGTTTCAGGCCTATACAGGAAGTTGGACATCCCTCTTGCAATCTGAGACCACTGTCTCCTAACCGCTCAACTGCCTGCCTGCCTGGTTGCCCCTAATCACTCTCTGCCTGCCTGCCTGATACCCCTAACTGCTCCCCTGCCTGCCTGATCACCCCTAACTTTTCTCCCCTGCCACCCTGCTACCCCTAACTCCCTAACTGCTCTCCCTTGTCAGCCTGATCCCCTTAAGTGCTTCCCCACTCCAGCCTGATCTCCCTAACTGCCTAACTGCTCTCCCCTGCTGGCCTGATCCCCCTAACTGCTCTCCCTCGCCAGTATGATCCCCCTAACTGCTCTCTCCTGCTGGCCTCATTGCCCCTAACTGCTTCTGCCTCAGCCCCACAACTGTGGCTTTGTCTGGAAGACATCCAGTCTAATTAGCATATTACCCTTTTTATTATTATAGATGAGAATTATATCTCAGAAGTTTATTTATCTATTTTTTTTCCTATCACTTTTTAAGATTTTATTACCTAAATATAAAAATTCATTAAAATGGTTATACCTTTCTGGGGAGTTTTACCTTTTATCATGAATAACTACCTTTCCCTGTATTTTTTTTATTTGAAGTCTATTTGTCTAGTATGTATACAGTTATGCCAGCTTTGTTTGATTAAAAAGTTGACAGGTTATAACTTTTTAAGAATTGTTTTACTTTCACCTTCTCTATTTTCCAATTCTAGGTGTTTATTTTACAAGTAGTAAGACCCTTGGAAAGGTCCTAGTGCTGCATTCATCAGTTATATGTTTGGTTAAATTTGCAATCTCAGATATCTTGACTGTAATTGTTTATGATTGCTACTTTTTCTACTCAGCTTTTCCTCTGCTATACATCCTCTTCTGATGAATGGCAATGCAGTGGCCATAGAAATTTTGGGGCTCAGCTAATGTGATAAGTATTTTAGGTATTGAAGGATATGTTAATGTGACTTATAGACTCAATTTTCCAGATACTTAATTTTTGTTTGCCATGTAGGAATGCCTTCCAGAAATCCTAGGACTGTGAATGATGCTGACTCACCTTGCATCATGGCAACTTATGGCCCAGAAGCTGAACTGCCGTATGAACTTGACGCAGAATACCTGACACCAAAAGTGTGTGTGAAACAGAAAAATAAGTCTTGAAAATTATGAGTGCAGCAATTTATCTGGGGAAACTTCTTCCAATCAAAGAGATTGAAAATTACAAACAGAGGATTTGTAATTTTGGTTCTTCTTGATGCATAGTAAAAACAGAAGCTCTCTCTTGTCAGGTAATTCACTGAATCAGTAATTCACATGTTACTCAGTAAATTCACATGATACTCAGTAATTCACATGTACAATTATAAATATACTAGGGGCCCGGTGCACAAAAATTTGTGCACTCGGGGTGGAGGGAGTCCCTCAGCCCGGCCTGTGCCCTCTCACAGTCTGG